>SNQJ01S0241533.1:0-13462 GCA_010110895.2 Picea sitchensis
TCCGTTGTGTCAGATTGTTGGTAGAGTGTTTAATATTGCCATAGTACATGAATTTGCAATTGGTTATTCGCATCATTTGATTTGTTTTCTTGCATATTACTGTAATTGGCTATACCCTCTTCTTCATGCATGGTGTATTTTATGAGTGGCAAGTTCATACCTTCATGTTGCCTTAGATATACCTGAGATGATTGATATTCTGGAGTGCTATTTACAGTGATCCTTTATACTTGTCATGGTTTTTGTTTCCACACTTATTTTGTACTTCTTTTAGCTATGTACATTATTCTTTTCTGCTTTTGATAAGAGTAGCAATAGGAGCCGCTTTTTTCTCTCCCACTGTATTTACATGTACTTTTGAGTCCCATTGACCCACTTATTGTGCTCATTTGTTGGACATCAATAGAATTATCTCATCTTATAATTGCAAAGTTTGCTTTCAAGAAATTTCTTGATCTAAAAGGTTATCACTACTAAATATATTTGTGGAAGTGGTCAGTTTGGTTTGTGACAGTGTTTTCTCTGGTGAGCTTATCTGCAGGTTGTTACTAGCTTAGCGGATCCATCAGCAAATATCATATTTGGAGCTGTTGTTGATGATAGGTATGCAGGAGAAATACATGTAACTATCATTGCTACAGGATTTTCTCAAACTTTTCAAAAAGCATTGGTAACAGATCCAAAGGTTGCCAAGCAAGAAGCTCAGGAGGCTAAAGGATTGGAGTCTAGTAGAAAAGGTTCAGCTCCTGTTTCTTCTAGGCCTTCTGGTAGGAAGTGGCTTTTATGAAGGGGTGCAATATTTCAGTTTGGATTGCGAGTTGCTAATCTATCAAACCCAGAATGCAAGTCAGTTCATGATTGTCATGGATACTGCATATTATTGCTCTCGTTATCATGCACAAGAGAGCAGTGGCTTAAGCAGGAAGGTAAAAGCTCATTATAGAGACCAGGCTTCTTTCATTAAGGAGGGCATTATGAGAGGTTTTAATCGTTGGCAGTTTGCTCGATGTTCAGTGATTAATTAATATTATGCACAGTACATGCAATTTGTACTTGTTTCTTTCTTTGGAATGCTTGGATTCAAGTTTTTCAGCTCTAAGCAGATCTTTGTATGATTTATGCTTCAAGGTAATAAAACCAAAAGAGCAGAAACTTTCTTGGACTTCGGGTGCTTGTTGATTTCACATTTTCAGAGATTAGTTCAGAAGATTAAGCCAACAGAAACCTGAAAGTGCTTAAATGTTGACATTGTAGTTTCAAGTGAAGCATAATTGGTGTTTTATGATGAATTTTATTTTATTATTATTATTATTGTTTTTGAATTATAAAACCTCTCCAGGAAACCCAAGGGATGCTAGGGATGCTTCCCCACATTAGTTGATGGCATTCCTAGTAAGCTTGTCAGTGTAGATTAGTGCGTTTCACTCAGAGGGATTCAAACTGGGCACCTGCATATATATATATATATATATAAAATTCCAAAAGCCATCAGTAAGTGGCAGTGGCAAGTGCAGCAGTTCAGGTAACAGTCAATGTACTTCTTCTGTTGCTCTGAATATGGTGCAAATTAGAGGATGCTACTGAGGATGGACCACATTGTATTTGAAGATAAAATCATCAAACATCACAAAATTAACTTCTTCACTCTGGAATGTGCTATATAGGTTTCATATAGTAACTACACAAAATTTGTCATTAATTTTAAATTATTAATATCAAGTACAGAACATGTAGGAGATATTTTCATTTTTATATGAAAATGTTTAGTGATTGGAAGCTACTCTACCTAATAATAGCCAGTTAACATTTTAAAAGAAATTTCAAGAATTCTATGGCATCTTAAATGAGTGTTTAGAAAAAGGTGCATATGACACATACCATTTACAGCCAATGTTTTGGTCTGAAAATAAAGTATTCATCTGTATCAAAATCTCCAAGCTTTGCACATGCGTATGTGCATGCCTGCACGTGTATAGAGGATCACTTCCAGGTGAGAATTATCCACACCTCAGAAATGCCATGATGATGTTGTACGAGCTGCCTGGAACCGGGATGGTTAGGAGTGGAACCATGAAATGGACTATACAGGATGCTAGCGCATCATGATTCCAGGAATCCATACCAACCATCACACTGTTCCGGGCACTCCGTACACCCCAATCATGGGAGTTTCCAAGGGGTGGGTAATGCTTGCCATCACTTTCATTTGGAGAATCCTCCCCTTGAGCAACACAAACTTACAATTTGAGTTTCTAATATGACATATACTACTCTGGTTAAACCTCCACTTCGTGATCAAGATTGAAGGGCCTTGATGAGAGCAGCAGTGAGACCTTGTATGTAGGGACTATATTGTCCAAACTGACATGATTGAGCTGAACATCAGATACTTGGCTTGATATTGGTCAACCCCTGACATCTGATGGCCTACCTTGACAGGAGTGGCTCATCAATAACATCAGAGACTTGAACTGGAGCAAAGGTAGACAAACTCGATTAGGCAGGTCAATTACTGATCATTATAATTTATCACTCAACCTACGAGTGACACTTCGCAGAAACATACTAAAACTATTTTGATCTGTATAAATAGCTTTTGTAATACTATACAATTTTCACGGGCTCGGACTAAAATTAGTTTCCTTAACTTTTTTCTGGTTGTGCAATTCGGAGATGCCTTCCTAAAGTGAATTATGTTAATTTGACATTCTCTGCCTGTACAGATCTCACAGTTCCCAACAGTAATCTGGTGCTCAGAGTACCTCTATTAGGGAAGAAACACCATTTACTGGAGTGGGGCAATGGGACTTTGGTATACATATTTCCTCTATTAGGGGGAGACACTAATGTTGGAGTGGAGCCTGATAGCAAATGAGGATGCGACCTACAAAGACAATACCAATAAATACATATTAACACGACCATTGAATTAACAAAATGTACCCAATTGCAGTTGAAAACAAGTCCATAAATCGATTGGGCCTACAATTTTAGAAATTTTGTTAAGAGTGCACCAAGTTAAAATCCTAACAAATCCGACCTAAAGAACATCATGTCCATTACAGTTCAAATAATCTGATGTTGAATATTCAAATCCTTATACATCTAGAAACATTTCACAGCCCCTCCATCTGTGATCAATCTTGATGTACATAACTTATGTCGCTGACAGAGAGATTGATAGATGGAAAATGTGTGCATACTTGACATTCCACTATGACTATGGCATCCATTGATACTTGAACCAGCGCCAATTTCCACTTGCACAGGGGTTGAATAAAAAGTGGTCAGCTTCACCTTTTTTTAGTCTCTGTTCATCATCCCAACGTCAAGTGTGCATACTAATGCATAAAGGACCAATATGCATCAGCATCTGTATTATTCATGTATCTAGTCCTATGTGAACATCTCCAAAGCACAAGGCTCTCCTAGGGGCAACTCAGAGCCTTTGGACAATCTTACACATTCCATTAATCTGTATATGCAATTCATGACAATGAGCATTCGTCAAACAACATTTCCTGGGAAACAACTATGAATCTAATCTGTCATTCATACAATTGCCATTTCTGCAACTGAGCTAACAATCCTACTATTTAGAAGTTCATCTCCAAACCAGGAAAGAGGTATTGATTCTATTTATTTTCAATTAGTATTAACCATGCAATCTGGGATCAAATTCAACTATGTAGTTGTTATTTCATAAACGATGTTGCTTTCTATTGTTCTCTATTTATGTTGCATTTTAACTTCACAGATTGAAAGACATGCAAAAAGGAAATTTGTATTGAACTGCTATTGATAGAGTATAAACTATGATGTCTAAATTCAAATTTCGCTATACAATCAATATTTCATAAATGTTTCCAGCTATTCTCTGTTGTCATCTATGTTTGCGTCCATTTTTTTTAATTCTTTGTTGTTCTACACCATCATCTATGCTTGCTTTCAAATCTTTTTAATTTTTATTTCAGTGATGGCCATAACATTACCACTCATATAAAAGCACAAGAATGCCAAAACAGGGGTGCTCATCTACAACATTATGCTTCATATGGGGAGTTGAATTAGGAAGAGTTTAATGAGCAAAATCATGCACAGGATGAAGAGAAAAATCATGTAGACGTCGAAGGTAGTGCTCTTCCATTTATTACAATCCAAGGTGAAAGTTCAAGTAAGAAGATCAACATTAATAGGTTGGACAAAAGAGGACATGATCAGTGATGATATTGAATTTGATGGATAATTTGTAAGATTCACTGCAAGAAAACATGAAATTGCATACACATCATTGCATTATTTGATTAAATGGTTTCACAAATACAAAGAATAAAGGATTTGCTACAGTTTTCAGTGAGCAAGAAGAGGAAATTATTAATTGGTGTAATGAGATCGCCAAATTGGCTATGGGCTGGAGTTGATACAACTAAAAGCCAATGTTGCTCAAATCTACTGGTTAAGGCCAAATCCATTCAAAGATTGATTCCTTGGCAAATTATTGTGGGCAGGATTACTAAAAAGACATCCAAAGCTCATATTACAAACAACCCAGGGCCTAGACAAAGCCAAGGCTTTGGATTTACAACTTGCAATAGTGACCAAGTTTTATGCCAATCTATCCAAGTCATGCTAAGATGATTCATATGGTCCTCATAAAAGTTGGAACTGTGACGAGAGTGGATTGCATGCTGGAAGGAATTTTGGAATGTAGGTAATTGCCAAGAGAATACGTATGTGCCAAAAGTGCTCCCTAAGTACAAGGAGTGAGTAATGATTTCATGTCACGTGAATTCAATTGATCTATCAATACTTGGGTGTTTTTCAAGGGGAAACTATTTCAAAGAACTATATCAAGAATTGTGAGCTAGTAAGAATCACAGTGGGAAAACCTGAAATTGCGTACATATCATTGCATTATTTGATTAAATGGTTTCACAAATACAAAGAAGAAAGGATTTGTTACAATTTTCACTGAGCAAGAAGTAATTGGCATAAGATTGCCAAATCGGCTATGCCTGGAGTTGATACAACTAAAAGCCAATGTTGCTCAAATCCACTGGTTAAGGCCAAATCCACTCAAAGATTGATTCCCTTGCAAATCATTGGGGGAAGGATTACTAAAAGGCATCCAAAGCTTATATTACGAACAATCAAGGGCATAGACAAAGACAAGGCTTTGGATTTACAACTTGCAATAATGACCAAGTTTTATGCCAATCTATCCAAGTCATGCAAAGACCATTCATATGGTCCTCATAAAATTTGAAACTACGACGAGTGGATTGCATGCTAGAAGGGATTTTGGAATGTAGGTTGTTGGAAATGTAATCTGTTAGGGTTACAAACTTAACGAAATGTGAATAGGTAAGTTTGGAAATGTAATCCGTTAGGGTTACAAACTTGACGAAATGTGAATAGTTAAGTTATAGGAACGATCTCGGGAGTCCAAGAGATGCCTTGGAAAATGAATCCAAACATCAAACATTAATGTATTTATATCTGTATCATATTAATGAATAATGCAATTCATGCTTATCTATATTTGCGCATTTCGACACTTGTATCAGAGCCTGTAGTTTGTAGGCTTGAAATTCACTATGGTAGTTGTCCATAGCATCTGAGCGTTAAATCCATGAGTGTTCCTCTATGTGTCAACCTACTAGTTTGCATTTTATTCTATCTGCTTGCATGTCTGTTTATTCCCTCATCACAGGGGTAGAAACACCTCTATTTGCTAGGGTTTCTATATTCCCTGCCATTGTCGAAACATATGCCCTCTTGCATTGTTTATGCCCTCATCTTTGTCGTGCGTAGGCGTTAGGGTTTCACCTGCTCGACCTAGGGTTTGCACGATTGATTCCATTGACTCTCCTTGTCAAGAACCATACACTCATCTACATTTTCCACCAGCTGATAAACAAAGAGTGTAGCGTTGTCGGGTAGTTCATACACCATCGACTTCACATTGTGGGGGATCCACGACTTGCTAAGAAATGACTTGCATGCACGCATCAGACTAGTCAATATAGGTGGTGGTATTGTGAGCAACTGAGACCGAGGTTGTGGTGGCTAATCAGTTCACTGTAGGAGGCGAAAACAGGTGGATTCCTCCATTCAGAGCTCAAGAGTCGTACAACTAGTGGGAAGCGAAACTGCTTCCAAGTCGTGGATATACTCTTGTTCAAGTACAACCCGAACGTGGACTCGGTGCTGCAAGTGAATTTGGAAGGCTATAGTGCATGCTTTACATTTCCATAATGTGGATGCTTCTCATCATGCTCATCCAATTGTAGTCGCCTCAGATATCATAATGTATCCTCCAAAACTTTGCCTCCAACAAGTTGCACAATCCCAACAATCGCAAAAGTCAAACCAAGAAAATGTGAAGTCTCCTCGTTCTCGACAAGTTTGGTCCTAAGTTCCTCTGGAACACCTGGATGTTGATGAATTTTAAAGAGCATGCATCTCATCATTTCGACTTCAAGCTTATCTCGTTCCTCGGTGGAGCTATCAGCTTGCGAAAGATTATCTGGATCATCATCATTGATTCAAACATTTCTTTCACTACCTTTCCTGAAGCAATCTATAACCAGATTGTAGGTGAGTTTGCTTCTCAGATTGCATATCAAAGAACTCTTGAAGTTGAAGCTACAAATCTCTTTGGATTGTGTTGCAATGTGTCTAGTGTGGCGAATGCGAGTATTCAATTCCTTGAGTTTGCATTCAATTTCAATAGTGGCTCAGGCATGGCACTGTCTCAGGACAATTGTTTTGCGTCGATGATCAATTTCAATACATACTGCTTGACATTGTCTAATGCTGCCATATGTTGTTCATTGAACTTCGTGAAGGCTGCAATCAAATTTTTTTTAAGCTCCTTGAGGTCGTACAATAGTTGTATGATGTACACAACTTTGATATGCTGACTCCATTTTCCTAAGGTCGTGTGAAGAGTTGGCTGGGTGTTTTTGTGAAGTTTGAAGAAGAAAATGTTGGTAATTGTTACTTGTGATAAGAACACCCTCAATTATCAACTGCAACTTCAACTACTACCAATATTTAAGAGGAGTTGCAAGAAACCTTTGAGGTTTAAGTAAGTGTCTAAATGGCTCGAACTAATGAAATATTAGAGCAATTGAACACTCTAATACTCTCCTCTGTGGACAATACTGTCACAACTGACATAACAACTCTAACTGAGGTTCTAACATGTTTACAAGATTCACATGGCAAAATCGAATTTCTCCAACTTGAATCACAACTCCAACAATGATCCAGGTGGATATCGGTGGCCACCCACCTTTTCCAACTGGCTCAAAACAATTTTCTGGCAATTTTGGTAATTTACTATTTTTAGCAGTTTTTTTGGGTCCCAAACTTCTGGGGCCGTTTTGAGGCCCTAAATGACATTTTTTGGGAAAACGGGGAGCAACATGGAAATTTCATTGATATTGCTCACATCAAAAGTTGTAGTCCTTGGATAGATCTTTCTAACGATGTATCAAGCGCCCCAAACGAAGATCATATGCAAAAGTTACGCCCTTGGGAAGTTGATGTATCAACTACCTCTATCGGGGCCCGCAAACCTTTTGGCTTTTCATCTTCCGGGGTTAGGGTTTTGGATTTTCCTTATATTAAAAAGGCCCTTAGAGCCTCATTGTGATAATCATCTTCTTGTGAATGTGAGTAGCCGTCACATTTCTTCTCAGAGATAAGCTGCCACCATTCTAGCGAGTCTTTCACTCTGTATTTTTACAGTCTCTGTACATTTCTTTCATTAATAGAAACCATGTATTACTGTATCTCTGTGTTTATGGTTGCATCTCTGATACATTTCTGTTATATTATTGGATATCCATGATATCTCTGTGCATTTCTTTATTATACCTCCGCTCTCATTTCGTGCCGAAAATAATCCGGATCAAACAAGAAGAAATACAACGAAAGAATCTGACACTCTGAACTATTCCTTATTCAGAACAACCCTTTTTTCAAAGAAGATGATTCAAATCAACAACCAATACAGAAACATCTCAGTGAGTCAGCGTCAAATTTAAGTACATATGAAATTCAATTTTCTCTTTCCAAGCCAATTGTCAGAGGTTGGGAAGAAATCAATAACAATAAACACATAATTGGTATTGGATATGAAAAGGAAGTTACCTTTCATATTCCAGATTATATCAAACCAATCCAGTTCCAGAGTGCTGGATTGCTACAAGAAGGTTCATATTCACCTGCACCAGTTCAAGAGCAGATTCCAAAATGCCAACATTGTCATTGAGTTGGCCACGTGGAAGATCAATGCTTCGATCTTCATCCTTGTGAGCATTGTGGAAAACATAATCATCTTTCAGATAGATGTTCCAAACACGAGAAATAGGCAAGAGTAAAGAACCACTATTGTTGGATCCCTTCTTGGCAATGGTCATGAACAATCAAGAAGATATATCAGTCATATCGAAGAATTCAATCTCGAGTATTGACACACCTTGTAGTGGAAAGATTTTTGCGTCTTCTCACCTTGTATCTGACAGGGGGGAATAACACCAACGATTGACAGTCATGCTTCAAGTTTCAAAGTCCTATCAATCGAGCAGTAACAAGTGAGCGCAATTTGGTTTCTAGTCATCCAAAAACACCATATTGGTTTGTGGGTTTTTGGTCTATCTTAAAGCACCACCACCATTTAGTAGAAGACATCAACTTCTGCTACCCATTCGGTTTGTGGTCATCCCAAAACCACTAGATCCAGATAGCACATTCAACCATTGGCAGCTGTACACTTCCAGATTTCAACTCTCTTCTTCGACTCACATACACCCCTTCGGATTAAGGGGGGGAATGTTGGAAACATAATTTGTTAGGGTTACGAACTTGATAGAATGTGAATAGTCAAGTTATAGGAACAATCTCGGGAGTCCAAGAGATGTCTTGGGAAATGAATCCAAACGTTAGACATCAATGTGTTTATATCTGTATCATATTAATGAATAATTCAACTCATGCTTATCTATAGAGGGAATAGGTATGTGACAAAAGTGCTCCCTAAGCACAAGGAGTAAGTAATGATTTCATGTCATGTGAATTCAATTGGTCTATCAATACTTGGGGGGTTTTTTCAAGGGGAAACTATTTCAAAGAACTATCTCAAGGATTATGAGCTAAGAGCATGCATGACTGTGAATGCCAATGCATGGATGAGTAAAGAATTGTTTAGGAATGGACTTAACCATTTCACTACTTCTGTACTTGGAGTTGTCATGCCTACTAACATATGCTTCTTGATATTTGATAGCCATGGAAACCACATAGCTTTACAAACTGTGGATGAGGCAAACAAGACATGCATATAATTGTTGAGGTTCCCTATAGACACTACTTACATAATGCAACCTCTTGATGTGAGTATATGTTTGGCCCTTTTAAGAGTCGAGGGATGGGAGAGAAAATTGGATGGCCATGACAACCACATAGCATTACAAATCCTCGATGAGGCAAACAAGATAGACATAGACTTGTTAATATTCCTTCACACTAATCACATAGTGCAATCCTTTAATGTGAGTGTGTTTGGGTCTTTTAAGGATTACTTCATGGATGAGAGCAAAAAGAACTAGGGATATAGGTAAAAAGTTTGAATTCACTTCATTGTTTTCCTTAGCTCGGGGGGAGAAATCCATCCATCTATGATTACAAAGCTCCATTCGAATGCATGTTTGGTAATCCTAAATCCATTCATGACTATGAATCTCCATATGATCGAATGCATATGAATTTCGATCCATTCGGATGTACATTTGGGGTAATCGAACCCTATATGATAGAGCTTGTAGAGTTTCTTAAAGGGCTCTTACACCCTCCAATATTAATGCTTGATTTAGGCAAACTAGGGTTCAACCACTCAATTGTTATGCTCTTACCGCTGACATGGCTTGTAGCCAAGCTTTTGTAAGTTGAGGAAGATGAAAATGCATTGTTTAACATGTTCTCTCAAGGATATTATCAACCATTAGGTGACGATGATGAACTTGTGAGTGCTAAAAGAAGATGGCAATGCAACTCATATTCATGTGGATATGTAAGATGTCACATCACATGCACTACATATAATTGATGGGTTTTCTGGTTGGAATGACACCATTGAAATGGATGTGATTGAAGGTTGTTGATTAACTAGAAGTAATAATGAGCAAATGACATTATCAAACCAAACGAACCCACCTGAGTTGTTAGCAAAAGCCATATGAATTGAAATGTTGCTAACATTATTGAATGAAATCTTTCTATGCCTTCCTTCTTACAAATTTAAACAATGATGATATCGTGTATTATTTCGTAGATGTTGGAGGTGAGGAAGAACAAAATGGAGATGGGAGGAATAATCACTACTTCTAAATGCTTGGAGCTGTACATTATAAGGATATATACAATTATCATGTTGAACACTTCTCTTCGTTTATTGGTCTAAGGATAGAAGTTGGGTAATTTGGTCATTTTGATGTCCATCATGGACTAAATGTTAGACCGGAAAATATTTATGAACCCGTTATCCCTTTCTATCTCTGTTAGAGACAATGGTCTTTGACAATCCAAAATTTATCCAAACATGCTCAAGAAAACCCTACCAATATTTTTTGTTGTAACAATGTAATATTAAAGAAATCCAAGTAATTCCTTATTTTTCTTAAGGTCAGATAGACCATTTTAGTGAATAGACCAATTCTAACCTTAGTGGATGTTAACCATCATATTATTATGGTCATCAATATACCTAAAATATATTGTCATTATTATTATATTGTTATAAACAATCATTTTGTAATAATATTTATAAAGAATAATGTACATTCATTTTATAATAATAATAAGCCTATCAATTTTTTCCAAGAATATGTATGACTTATTAGTTCAAATGAGTATAAAGATTTGTGTAATCATTTTAACCAATATTTAATTAATATTTTTTGGGGATATTTGCTCCAAATTATGTGAGAAATTGTTAGATCCGCAGATTTGAGTGATTATTTCTGTATAATAGGAGTGCTTCAAGGGTTTATCAACATGCTGAATCCATTTCTACATTCAAAAATGAATTTTAAACAACAAAAAATAGTGATTTCGTGCAGATTTATGTCATCAAATTTGGACAAAAAAAACCAAAATGTAAAACAGTTAGACAACACCTTTATATACACATAACTCTCATATAACCATAACTCTAACCCTAACTCAGTGATATGATTTCCATATCAATTTTTATTTTACAAAATATTTATTTGTTTTCTATGGATGTTATGGCACATCGGTTAACTCAGTGATATGATTTCCATATCAGTTTTTATATTACGCAATATTTATTTGTTTTCTATCGATCTTATGGCACATCGGTTCACTTCAAATGGCATGAGAGCGGTTTCTTTGGGTTGCTCGTGGCAATAAAAAAATTCTGTGTTGGTGGCACAAAACTCAATCATTTGTTATTTGGACATTGGCGTAAATTTTAGTGAAAAATCTGGACATGAAAACGCAGTAGCCCATCCTGTAGCAGACATCATTTCCATAGTTTCCAAATAAGATCATAAGGAAGTTATAGTACTAACAACTTCCAATAGGCCATCAAACTGAGAGCACATTGTCCTTCTGTCCAACTACTGGGCGACTACAACCACCAGGAGTGTATAATCGTTGCAGAGCACAAAAAATTCACGTGGTGGGAAACAGACTAGCTAAGAAAAAGGCATTGGTTAGGTTGGGCATTTGATCGAGCAACGCAAAGGACCGCGCACGCAAAATAAGCAAGCAATAAGCACACAATCGAGTATGTAATGGCTAATTTTTTTATTATAAAAATTATGTATTTGGTTTTGAATGTTTGGAACGTTTCTAGTGGACAACTAAACATATTCCACCTATTGAGTGGATGCTGCCATGTTACCATCAGTAGGAGTCATCACCTTAGTTTTTGTTGAGAAATATTGGTCATACATAACATATCAATATATAGAGGAGTCATCTAGGTACAACATTGGAGCGTCTATCTTTGCACAGAACTATGGAACCTTATTTTCCTTTTAACCAACGGTAATAATCAAGCATTATCCAAACCTTGATTGTTGGGTCACAATTCTGAAGAGTTTGATGAAAACATTCATGAGAGTAGACCATTGAACTTGTGACTTTGAAAGTTAAAGTAAAACTTTAAAAATGATGTACTAACTAACTAAGTCAATACCTCACTAGAACACAACTAAACCAACACCTTAAAGTATTCTTTCCATTTAAAAATATCCCAACATGATAGAGCTACCACTGTCTTTATTAGCTGCCACTGTGTTAATAATCATAAAATATTTAAGAATATGTATGGATTGTTAGAGGGAAGCTTAAGCTTCTCTAGTGAGAATTGAACTCTTGCTGGATGCGAAGCCTATATTTCTATTCATCAACCAATATATCTCATATTTACCTAATTCACTGTTGTTGAAAAACATCTTCAGTTTACGCCTATAGTTCTATTCATCAACCAATATATCTCATATTTACCTCGTCCACTGTTAACAAACATTTTCAATTTACAAATATTTGGAGGTTCAGTTTATAATGAAATATTCGCAGTAAACCATTAAAATAGAGAGACATTTATTTTTTATTTATTTAAAAAATAAATGAATATTATTTGCACTATTTTAGTAGTCATGAATTGTGAAATTGTGAGAGGGACATTTATTTTTTATTTATTTAAAAAAATATTTGAATATTATTTGCACTATTTTAGTAGCCATGAATTGTGATATCGAAAAAGTGAGAAGAAGAATTGTTGTATCTAAAAAGTGGGAAGATTTATTCTTCAAGTTTTTAAATGTGTCATTAAAAGAAAACTATTATCATCTTTCTTATTTTGGAAGAAGATAATAATTACAGTAATGTTGAATTTGAATTCGCAGAGATTTATAAATTATTTTTTATGAAAAATATTATAATGGAACTTTTTAAGTATAAATGGGTGATTATATGTTCATCTTTTAGTGAGAGGTATATTTTAGGTGAGCATTGACATTATTTTATGTAGAACATAAGATGTTTCATCTTGAATTTAAAAAGGAAGTGTTTGCCATATTCTCATATTAGGAAGAAGATAACATTGCAGAATTTTATATTGAATTTACACAAAATAATTCCCTTATAAAAGTATATACACAATGTGCAAGATGTTGCAATTCAATATGATGATGAATCACCATAACTAGTTCTAAAATGTTGCAATTTCAGAGTCTACATTCTAAAAAGTTGCAATCTAAGAGTTTACTAATTTTAACCACAATTAAAAGAGTTTACAATTGAGTAACACCATAAAAATGTTAACAATAAAGAGATTAAAAAATAATTAGTAAAAATCTTTTTACAACAATGAAGAAATTTATCAAGTGAGAAATCATAATAAAAATCTACTTGTAGAAGT
>SNQJ01S0241534.1:0-13566 GCA_010110895.2 Picea sitchensis
TTACTTTTAAATTTTTTTATCATTTTAAAATAATCCAAATAATCTAAATTATGAAAACATATTTAAACCAAAATGAAACTTTACCTTCAATGAAAAATAAACAAACCAAAACTCTTCCTTATATAAAAAATAAATAAACAAAATTGTAAATTCAATTTTTTTACATACCTAAAATAAGTGATGAGGCCATGTAAAGTTTTTTTAACAGTAACTGAATAGGATTTGTATTAAAGGGATTGTGTCGAGGCAAACAACATCCAAAAAGTTTTACAAAAGGAGGCTTCCAAAGTCTTGCAAAGCAGATCTATTTTCCTGTGTAAATTCTTCATGGCACCGAAGGACTTTTTTAAAATCACTCCAAGACGATTTCATTATTTCGTTTTGAATTTAGTTAGTATGAGTGATTTTAATTTGTTTTCGGACGTACACTGAGCCATAATTCATGTGACCTTAGTTTTATTATGGAAATGGAGACAAGCGTGGTTGCATCTAATTGGAAACGCAACACCTCAGTTAGCTCCCTTCCACGTGACCACATTCTGGGCAAGCCTCGAGAATGTTCTACCGTCTTCTAATTTCCCTCCCGAAGTTTCTATCGGCCGCTATTTGATGAGGTCCGGTGAATCAGAAATTGTCAGTTGAATTCGCTTGATCGACGTCTCCAAACTTCTGTAACTGCCTGTAATCCATTCTGTTATTTTCAGTGGGTAAGTCTACAATGCACTGCTTTACATTCTTGTTTGTAGGGTTAACATTCTTTAGTTGCAGGGTTTAAGCTTCTGTATTCTTTTCAGTGGGTGAGTCTACAATGCACTGCTTTACATTCTTGTTTGTAGGGTTAACATTCTTTGGTTTCAGGGTTTAAGGGTTTAAAAAACTTCTGGCAATTATTTTCGGGAATTGGTTTAGCTTAATCGGTTTTCTATGGAATTTAGTATCTCAGATCGAGTTTTGAGCGATGAAGAGTTACCTGGATCACGCTCTCGCCATGAGCCCGCTATTGCACTTCCCGGAAGAACTRGAGAGGATCATAATCCCGTCCGCCCGGTCATATGACCAGCATGAGGAGAAYAAGGGCSTGGAGCCTGCGGCTGTGGACATCAAAGAAACGCCCAAGGAGTACGTGTTCTAYGCCGACGTTCCCGGYCTGACRAAGTYCGACATTCARGTARGTGGYGGAAAATAAATCCAACGAGCAAKAATTCTGAAGCAGGGTTTCTGTTTAGTGACAGGTTTTTTGTTTTGTCAAGGTATATGTGGAGGRGGATAAGCTGYTGGTGATAAAATACYARGGAGGYAAGCGGAAGCGCGAAGGGGTCRAGGATGAGGAGTGYTGTAAGTATCTGYGAATGGAAAGAAAGAGAAACCCTAAATTCGCRAGGAAATTYACRCTTCCTGGCGATGCCAATGTTGAGGGCATCTCTGCTTCGTGTGTTGATGGGGTTTTGACTGTTACTGTGCCCAGGATTCCGCCTGCTATGAAGTCTAAGACAATTCAGATTTCTGTTAACTGATGATAAAAGAAGGCGTTGTCTAACGCTTCTCGTTTCTTTGCTCTTGAATTGTAAGCAAATGCTGTTCCATTTTTGTTTAATGAAGGGAGTTTTCTGTGTCAGATCTGGTCTTATCACTGTTTATGGAAAGTCTGGATTTGAATTTTCATTTGTGTCAGATGTAATTATTTTCATAACCATTGATTGTAATGGGTACTTTGTTTGGCTTAGTGTATGGTATAATTTTAGTAATCATATGTATATTAATTTAATATAATTCTTTTCATAACCATTGATTGTAATGGGTACTTTGTTTTGGGAAGCATGGCAGTGTATGGTATAATTTTAGTAATTAAATGAATAATAATTTAATTTAATGTGTCATAATGTGGAGTAAGCTAACTCGGCCAAATTTTCATGGGTAAGTTGGTAAATTTTCACGGGTAAGCTGAGTTTCGTATGGAAAGGGTAAGTTTGGTAAGTTTTCACGGGTAAGCTGAGTTTGGTATGGAAATTTTAAGTTGGGGTCGGCCGAATTTAATTTTCAGGGTATGAGTTTGGCATGGAAAGGATAAGTTGGGGTCGGCCAAATTTAATTTTCAGGGTAAGCTAAAAGTTTTGTATGGAAGCTAAGTTCAGGGTAAGCTAGGGTAAGCTAAAAGTTTTGTATGAAAGCTAAGTTCAGGGTAAGCTAAAAGTTTTGTATGAAAGCTCAGTTTAGTATGTTTAGTATGGATCAATGTTCCATATATTTTAGAACTTTATTTTATNAGCTAAGTTCAGGGTAAGCTAGGGTAAGCTAAAAGTTTTGTATGAAAGCTAAGTTCAGGGTAAGCTAAAAGTTTTGTATGAAAGCTCAGTTTAGTATGTTTAGTATGGATCAATGTTCCATATATTTTAGAACTTTATTTTATCCAAAGGGTTATGTTCCATTTTAAATTGGTTATGTTCCATATATTTTATTACTTTATTTTACCCAAAGGGTTATGTTTCATTTTAAATTGGTTATGTTCCATATATTTTAGAACTTTATTTTACCCAAAGGGTTATGTTCCATTTTAAATTGGTTATGTCCCATTTTAAATTGGTTATGTCCCAATTTAAATCAATCCAGATGTTCAGAAAATCAATCAGAATCAGAATTCTGAAAAAGTTTTGGATTGGTTGGAAATTTAAAAACTTGAAAAACTGATTATTTCTGAAAAGTTTTGGATTGGTTGGAAATTTAAAAACTTGAAAAACTGATTATGCCCCCCATTTTAAACCAACCCAGTTCAGAAAATCGAACAAAATCATCAGAGTTTTAGAAAATCGAACAAAATCATCAGAGTTTTGGATTGACTGAAAATTTAAAAACTAAAAAAACCTACAGGAAAAGTAACTCTGCCAAAAACAAAGTAACTCAAATCTGCAGAGTTTTGGATTGACTGAAAATTAAGTAACTCTACCAAAAACAAAGTAACTCTACCAAAAACAAAGTAACTCAAATCTGCAGAGTTTTGGATTGACTGAAAATTAAGTAACTCTGCCAAAAACAAAGTAACTCAAATCTGCAGAGTTTTGGATTGACTGAAAATTAAGTAACTCTGCCAAAAACAAAGTAACTCAAATCTGGAGAGTTTTGAATTGACTGAAAATTTAAAAACTAGAAAAACCTACAAGGAAAAGTAACTCAGCCCAAAACAAAGTAACTCAAAATAACTCGAGGGAGAAAATTGCCAGTAACTCTGCCAAAAACAAAGTAACTCAAATCTGGAGAGTTTTGGATTGACTGAAAATTTAAAAACTAGAAAAACCTACAAGAAAAATAACTCAGCCCAAAACAAAGTAACTCAAAATAACTCGAGGGAGAAAATTGCCAGAAAAGTAACTGCCGGAAACAAAAAAAACTAGAGGGAAGATTGCTCCGAGTTAACTCTATCATACTATTATTATATTATATGGATAAACTCGGTCGTAATATTATTATATTATATGGATAAGAGTATTATTTATCACCTTTTACATGGATTTATGCCGGTCTATCATGTTAAAACCGGATAATATTTGATTTTCTGAAAATTTAATCAATTAATACTTCTATATTAACCTTTTACATGGATTTATGTTGTTCTATCATGTTATTTTACATGGATTTATACTGGTATATTAACTTTTTAGATGGATTTATGTTGGTCTATCATGTTAATTAGATAATATTTGATTCTCTGAAAATTTAATTACGTACACTTATTGATAATGAGCACAATTAATCACTTTTTAATTTAAAATTCGAATCTTATGTCTGAAGAAGTTGGCATATTTTTAATTGTCCTCCCATTTAACATTGATTGCACTGACTATAGATACTCATTTTCTGGTTGTGCATTTCATTTTCATTTCATACCTGAAGTTGGCATATTTTTAATTGTCCTCCCATTTAACATTGATTGCACTGACTATAGATACTCATTTTCTGGTTGTGCATTTCATTTTCATTTCATACCTGATTGAAGTTTTATACCTGATTGAAATTTTATTTATTTATTTTAAAATATGGAATATTGTATTTCTAAATATAGATAGAAAATCAGATATTTGTTTGTTTTTTTAATTGGCTTATAAAATGTGATATTATTTCGTTTATTTACTGTTTTATAAGTTGTTTATAAAATATGATATTATTTTGTTTTTCACTGTTTTATAAGCTGTTTATAAAACTCTCATTCTTGTCTCTACAAAAATTGAATTGAATGTCTTTTTAAACCATTGAATCTTTTGTAGTTTATTATGGTTTAGAGGAGATTGAGAAAATATTTTGCATTTATTATGGTTTAAATGCAGATTGAAAAAAGTAGATTTCTTTGTAAGTTGTTTATTATTTATCTAAGATGAGGCATTGAATCTTTTGTAATTCATTATGGTTTAAAGCTGATTGAAAAAATATTTTGCATTTATTATGGTTTAAATGCAGATTGAGAAAAATAGATTTCTTTGTGAGTTGTTTATGATGTATCAATAAATATCAATAAATATTTTTGAATTTAATGGGAAGACATATATTGAAAAACTTCTTGAATTGTTTATCATCCATCTAAGATGAGACATTCTTACTCAGCTTCCAGTCATTGTGATTTTTGAAAAAAATGAATATAAATAAATATCTTTGAACTTAATGAGAAGACATATATTGAAAAACTTCCACATGGATGGTTAGAAAGGTCAAGTTAATGTACATAGTAAGGATACAATATATTGAAGAAAAATTATGTAGTTCTTCAAAGTTGTTAATGGAAGAAGAGCTTTCACAAGTATTGAAGAACTTTAACATATGAAGATAAGATATTAAAGACAAATGAATATACCAGAAATTTCTAGTCATCTCAATTGAGATACTAATCTTAAGATTAATACCTATCAAAGATTAGTCGAAATAATAAGATTAGTCCCTATGAAATTGAAATGGAAAGAAATTGAAAGAGAAAGAGATGGAGATGTGAAATAGAAAGAAATTGGAATTGAAAGAGATGGAGATGGAATGAAATAGAAATATGCCATCAAATATAGAAATGAAGACAATATTTAAAGATTAGTTGAAATAATAAGATTAGTCCCTATGAAATTGAAATTGAAAGAGAAAGAGATGGAGATGTGAAATAGAAAGAAATTGAAATTGAAAGAGATGGAAATGGAATGAAATAGAAATATGCCATCAAATATAGAAATGGAGACAATATTGAAATAGAAAGAGATGGAGCTAGAAATGGAGACAATATTGAAATAGAAAGAGATGGAGTGCAGCGAAAGGCGCGAGAGGGGTGCTTTATGACCTTAGGGGGCATGGGAGGGGTGCGATACGACCCTGCCACTGCGAGAGGGGTGTTTTATGACCTTAGAGGGCATCGAAGGGGTGTTATACAACCCTAGAGGGAAAATAGAAACAACATACCATTGGTCCATAGGCATTGCCACAAACAATCAAGCAAAGGCCTATGCCCTCTCAAAAGGATTACAAATAGCAAGAGAAAAAAATATCGAGACCATGAAAATTATGGAAGATTCTAAAAGCACAATTCGTCATTTGATTCAGTCTTCTCTTCCTTCATAAGCTCGTCTAGAATTGTTTTTTGTTCATATCCACAGTCTTGTCAAGGACATCGGCCAAGTCTCCTTTTGGCACATCAAGAGAGAACTTAATTCTTTGCTAGATGAGATGGAAAATAACAGAGAAAATGGGGAATTCGGTTTATGAACTATAAATGAGAAGACAAATTATAGCCTTATTCCTTAAGCCCTTGATTTTGAAGAGATCATATGTACATAGCTTTGGACCTTCAAAAGCTACGAAGTCGGTTAGCATGCTTCCAGACACGAGGTGGTCTTATTTAATTGCCAGCTACCTGATCTGGATTTATGAGTGGAACAAAATGAATAATATACTCAATACAATAACACAAAGATACAAAGAACAACGACATATATCTAGTGAACAATAAATTATATTGAATAAATAAATTAGGCTGAAACTATAAAACTGCAAAACTGAAAACAACTTGCTCGAATGATGGTAGTTATCATTGAGAAGAGATGTGGTTGATACGCGCATTCGTCTGAGCAGAATGATTACAATGAGGCTTCAACGACCTTTTTAACGTTACTCATGAATTCCAAAACCCCAGACATCCAAAAAACTAACTCTAGGAGATGAAATGCCAAAAGTTATGTGGGCCCTGATGGGTAAGTTGGTACCTCAACTTCTCAGGGTCGTAACTTTTACATACGACCTCCATTTTAGGCGCGCGATAGACCATTGGAAATGTATTTTTGAGAACTACACATTATGCTGTCAAACTCTGACTTCGTCTATAGTTTGACTATAGAAAGACAAAAAAAACATTGTTTAGGGCCCTAAAACGACTTTGGAAGTACAAAAATATGTACTGACATGAAAACTTCCAAAATAAGTCAGTTGGATTAGGTGGGTGGCCACCAATATCCATATGGAAGTTGTGTAGGGATTCAAACAACCTCGAAAGTGTAGAACCCACAATTATAAATAATTACAGAAGAACGTGATAAACTAAAAACTATCAAGAGGAGCCAGTTGGAATAGGTGGGTGGCCACCAATATCACCCTGGATCAATCCTCCCCCCTTAGGAAGCAATGGTCTCCATTGCATTGAGTGCCCCCACCAGGTGTGGAAATTTCTGTTGAATTTGGCTTCGAGTGAGCCACTTGCCTTGTGAAAGAGTTGTCCTGCTTTGACAACTCGATAAATATGGATCATCTGCTAGCGAATTCCCTTGACCCGTGTGTCCACTATCTGATCAATGGATGTATGTTCCATGCAGTCGGGGTTGAGCTCTGTTGGTGTCAACTGTTCTGCGATCTTCGAGGTATCCAATAATGGTGGAAAATATGGCCGGAGGAGGTCCACATTGAACACTGGGTGCAAGCCAAGGAAGGGGGGAGTGATGAGTTCAAACACATTGTCACCCACAACCTTGGTGATAATGTAAGGTCCCCACTATATGATCAGTGGATGTATGTTCTATGCAGTCAGGGTTGAGCTCTGTTGGTGTCAATTGTTCTGCGATCTTTGAAGTATCCAATAATGGTGGAAAATATGGACAGAGGAGGTCCACATTGAACACTGGGTGCAAGCCAAGGAAGGGGGGAGTGTTGAGTTCAAAAGCATTGTCACCCACAACCTTGGTGATAATGTAAGGTCCATAAATAAGTGGATGGAGTTTCCGATGGAGCCCTGTAAGGCGTTCTTGCTGCAAATGTAACCAAACTTTGTCTCCCACCTGAAACTTGTGCGGTACCCAGTGTTGATCATGGCATTGCTTGTACTTAGCATTGGCTTTCTACAAAATCTCATGGACCTGTTGGAGGATGTGTTGAATCTGCTCAATGAATCTAGTGGTTTTGTTGGCCTCATATTGAATATGAGAAGAATATGTCTGTGTTGTTGCAAGAGGTAGTGCAACATCAATGAGACCCAAGGGTTGGAATCTCAACCCCACCTGAAAGGGGCTATGGTTGGTGGAGCTATGGAGAGCCCGGTTGTAGCCCGGAAGACTCTTATCCCATGTACGTAGATGCTTAGAGTTATACATGTGCAAGATGTGCACAATCATCCGATTGACGACCTCTATTTGGCCATCAGTTTGAGGATGGAAGGAAGTGGATTTAGTGAGCTTGGTGTCCAACAGTGACCAGAGACTCGATCAAAATGTGTTGAGGAACCTGATGTCCTGATCGAAGACGATGGTCTGTGGTATTCAAAAATGGACCCACACTCATTCGAAGAAGAGCTTGGCAGTGTCTTCCGTTGTGATGCTCTTCTTGCAGGCTGTGAGAATGACCGTCTTCGAAAATAGATCAACCACTACAAATACACAATCATTACCTTGCTTGGTGGACGGAAAGCTAGACATGTAATCCATCGAGATGGATTCCCAAGGGATCTTGGGAGTAGGAAGAGGGGTGTATAGGCCTTGCTTCTTGATGGCTTGCTTGGAAATGGCACATGAAGTGCAAGATCTAATATACTTCCTAATGTCATGTCGAAGTTTTGGCCAATAAAAATGCTTCTGTAGAATGGCCACAATTTTCTCCACGCCAAAATTTCTTGCCATCCGACTGTAGTGAGTCTCCCA
This sequence comes from Picea sitchensis, assembly GCA_010110895.2. Lineage (NCBI taxonomy): Eukaryota > Viridiplantae > Streptophyta > Pinopsida > Pinales > Pinaceae > Picea > Picea sitchensis. Next base: position 8,139 of record SNQJ01S0241534.1, read on the forward strand.
AATCAGCTTTGCATGCTCGCTTACAGAAACACAAATATGGCCTAGATGGCATAACAGTCCATCTTGAATGTGAAAATCGGTGACATTCGCGCCCGTACCCAAGAGTTGAAAGGTGGTGGCGAAGTCCAGATCTTGTTATAAAGTTGGGGCCACTCAGATGCCTGATTCCCACAGGAATGGAGCACGGTCGTGAGTGCAGCCACAGGAGGTTGATTGAGGCAGTCAGTGACACGATTTGTGCTCCCTATCTTATACTTGAGGTTGATATGGAACTATTTCATGTAGGTGGACCACTTCCGATGGCAGTCGTTTTGCAACTTCCCATGTGTATGTATGAACTGTAGAGGCTTGTGATCAGTGTGGATGATTGTCTCCTTTCTCAGAATGTAATGTTTTCATTGACAACAAGCTTATACAATGTAATACATTTCCTTGTCATAGGTGGGGTATTTCCAGACAGTATCTGAGAGTGTCTCACTATGGTAAGCTACCAGATGATCGTGTTGAGTGAGAACTGCGCCTACAACATAGTCGGATGCATCAGTCTCAATCTCGAACGATTGTTGTAGATCGAGTAAGGAGAGTACTAGAACTGAGCACAAGCGATGCTTCAGATCATCAAATGTTCGTTGTTGTTTCTTCCTCCATGCAAAATTTTCCCTTCCACCGTCGTTGGTCACTTGGATGAGGGCCCATGCAATATGGGAGAATCCAAACACGAACCGTCGATAGAATTTGACAAGTCCCAAGAAGCTTCGAAGCTCGGTTAATGTGGTCGGGGCTGACCAATCACAGATGACTTAGATCTTAGATGGATCCACATGTACCCCATGCTCATCAACAATGTAGCCCAAGTATTGGACCCTGTTCATGCCAAAGGAACATTTTTCCAAATTGGTATATAGCTTGTGTGACTGCAAAGTGCTCAAAACCTGTTGAATATGTTGCATTTGCTCCTCCCAAGTTCTGTTGAAGTTGAGAATGTCATCCAAATATACCACCACAAAAGAGTTGGTGAAGGGTCTCAATACATCATCCATCAACCTCATTAAAGTGGATGGTGCATTTGTTAAGACAAAGAGAATGACCAACAATTCGAAGAGACCTTATTTAGATTTGAAAGTTGTCTTCCATACATCAGTTGGTTTGATGTGAACCTGGTGGTAGCCAGAATTTAGGTTAATCTTGCTAAAGAACTTTTCCCCCTTGAGTTGGTCAAAAAGGTCATCAATTCGGGGAATTGGGTAGCGGTTCCTCACTGTGATTTTGTTTAATGCTCTGTAATCAATGCAGAGCCGCTAGGTCTCGTCTTTCTTCTACACTAGTACAATTGGGATTTTGCAAGGGAAGGAGTTGGGTCTGATGTGTCCCTTTTGAAGTAGCTCTTGGATCTGACGCTTGATTTCTTCATTTTCTATCAGGGAGTGATGATAGACTGGTCCATTAGGCAGAGGTGCACTGGGGGTTAGATCAATTGGATTCTTGACTTGGCAGTGCGTTGGTACCCCGATGGGTGAGGAGAAGATGTCTCTGTACTCTTCCATGATCCCATCCACTTTCTTCTGATGAAAAGAGAGGCTCCGTGTAGAGGCCTCGAATGTGGAGATGACCTTCTTCTTACTGTGAGCATAGATCACAAAGAACACGAACTTCCCGGTATGTGAAATGACCTTACTTCATTTCTTAGCAGAGATTAAATAAATAGTGGTAGGCGACGCTACTTCTGGTATCCTATACAATTACTACCTAGAGTAATAATAACACTGCGGGGTCTAGACTCATACACAACATGTCGCTTCCACAAATATGGTTGTCCTAAAAGAATATCACAAACTTCAAAGGGAACAATATCACACAATACCTCATCTTTTAAGGGCTTGATGTCGTAGGGAAAATGACACTATTGATGGATGTGGAGATCCATTCATTGGCGAAGCCAGCCGATGGTGTAGGGTTTCGGGTGCAGTTTCGTTGGCAGGTCCATCCTCTTGATGACATCTGTTGAGATCAGTTTCTTCTGACTGTCACTATAAAAAATGAAATGAAGCAGAGCCTCCTTTACCCACATCTATGAGTGAAAGAGACGTTCCCCTTCCTCTGGTTCGTTTGACTGGACTTTGTTGGTAGGAATAGTGGCACTAGGTTCGACATTGATAATCCTCTTCCCTCCTTCTAGATTTGATATGGAGTCAGAATTTGCCTGTAACTCAGAAGCTTTCAGCTCGACCTCTAGTGATTGCTTGGACCGACATTCTTTGGTGTTGTTCCAAAGGATTTTATGGTATTCACACCATTTTCTCGTGTCATTCGACTTCTCATCACCATTCTTGTGTTGCGACTTGGACTGGTTGTCCTGAGAGTGTCCATCTTTGCTCTGTCTCTTGTTTTGTGGGTTGGAGCCGCCTTTGCCTTGCTTCGACTATGAGGATTTTGCAGATCCAAACTCTCGCCTCTTCTGCTTAAATTTTGTTCAATCTTGACAACATATCTATAAGCCGTATCCAATGATGCAATGTCTAGAAAAATAATTTCTATTTGAATGTATATATGCAGACAACTACAGTATTTGAGCATCGGATGTCGTTCAGAGTCTTTGATACCCAATTTGGTGCGTAGGGTATGGAAAATATTGGTGAAATCTGGTACTATCTGGTCCCTTTCCTGACACAGGGTGGTCCATCTTGTGTATTGGTCCTCATAGCTTCCAACATGGTAGTATTTTTATTTAATGACATCCTTGAAGGAATCCCACATGGGGGTTGTTGGCACAGGGGAAGACCCATGGTTCAATGCTTAGCAACACACCAACAAAATTCCAACTACCGGCTCTTCCGACAACACCTGCGAAGAAGACGAAGTCTCACCCGAGGTAGAAGCAGGGGGGGTTACAGAATGCAGGTGTCTGTAACCGAGCTGGGACACATATCTGTGATAACAACACTTCGCAGAGTATTCTAGTAATACTTAGAAGGTGATATGCATTAGTTTATTAGTTTTATTAACATCGCAGGACATACCCCAAGAGAGATCGACACAGTAACAATAAATGATTATATATCCTGAGCACTTAGTACTAAGTTAGATCTAACATTCATTTACCCTTAACACAAGTAATCACTTAAGAAATAACAAATCTATCTATCATACATAATAATCAAAGCAATGAGTAGATATAAACAATACAGCACAAATCAAACCAGAGACACAAGATATATGTGGTTCACCCAAGTGTGGGGCTACATCCATCAACTGCTTCACCTTCTCTATTATTCTTCTGAATCTTACATTCATTCACTCATGTGCACTAAGCCACAGAGTCAAGCTTCGCAATAGACAAAAGATCTGCGGACTAAGCACCAGATCCTCCTTCCAAAACTAGGTCAAGGCGTAGAGCCAATTTTCTATCAAGCACAAAGCCTTAACACACATACATTCCCATACACAAAGCCACTCGGACCACTTGCACTTAGCTCCAAAAAGGACCCACAAACTTCTCTTCTTTTCTAATTCTACCATACATTCTTACTTATTTATACTTTACAATCTCTTACAATAATGCCTAATCATGGGTAAATGCCATGGGCCGACATCCCATAAACCCATTACAAAAACCCTAGAGAACCCCTCACTAGGTCCACATAGCTCGCAAAAATGAGTGAGATCTGCAATCTCTACTCCGCCAGGGGACTCCTTCCTCGAACAATGTGTCGAAGTTCAAAAGTGGTCCAAATCTGACCAAGGTTTCCCCAAAACTTGGTCGAGGGCCAACATGCCCCCAACACTCACCTGTGACTCGTCTCGAGTCACTCAGGTCTGGATAGTATTGCTTCACTCGAGATGCCTCGACTTGCTGCTCCTGAGCCTCTTGCTCAGCGATCTCCTGGATCGTCTTCTTTGTAACAGGCCCTTCCAGGCGCTATTCTACTGTTGCAACCACTTGGTCTAATTGCGAGCCCTATCCCTCAATTTCTTCAAACACCTTGCAGGCTTCATCCTGCACAGGTTGCAACTTATACGTGACTTCCATTACCTTTCTCTCGAGGGTATTGATCTGTTTCTGTATTGCGTGTTGCTCCTAGGATCTCTTCATTCTTTCAACTGCGGTGAGCAGCTTCATCTGGGCCCGCACTGAAAATGCTTGTTGTTGCGCCTCCTATAACTGCACTTCAAGATTTCTTAGTTCTGAATCCTCGACGAGGCGTTCATATGTCTATGCGCTTCTATCACTCATCTGTTTTCACTCCGAGGTGAGGGCTCTTATCCTTACTATTGCATTCTTAGTGGTTTCCTCCCTTTGGTCATGCACCTCTTGTGGGGTGCTCGGTATTTCTTGGGCCTCCAATTCTATTATCCTCACTTGAAGTTGCTGGATGGTCTTAGCGAGCTTCACTACTTGAGCCTCAACCGACTCTTGTTCCTCCTGTGCCAAGCCTGGCACAAAGTGACATGATTTACTCACTACTTCTTTGACCATGGTTCACTCTGTGAGCAACTTCTCCTTTTCTCTTTGTAGCTGAGATTTTTCCTCCTGGAGCATTGCCCAAACTCTTCTCTCTCACTTTCATAGGCGGCTACACTGTACCGTGCTACTCGTAATTTTTCTAAGGCTTCATCTTTCTCTTGTTTCAAGGCTTCTGTGGCCTTCTCCTTCTCTTCCTAGACTCTCTCAAGTCGAGCTTCTGTCGCATCTGCAAGTCTTCTCAATTGGGCTGGTTCATCTCCCAATTTTGTAGTGTGTGACGCAGTAGGTACTGCACAGACCAAATGAACAACTTCTTGTAATTCTTTCAATTCCTTCTCAATCTTTCCATATAGTTCCTCCTTATTATCTCCATATCTCTGCAAGATATCCTCAAAAGTGTTCTCCATAGCTCCGCAGACTAGAATGATATCGTCCTCTGTGATTATGGCCTCCAAATGGGGCTTATTAGCGCGCGTCTTCTTCCTTGCTGAAGATTTCTTTGGAGAAACCTTCCTCTTCTGCGGTGTGACTATTCCAGTAGGGGGGTAGACACAGGGTTCAATGCTTAGCAGTGCACCAACAAAACCCCGACTACCGACCCTTTCGAAAAATCCTGCGAAGCAGGCGAAGTCTCACTCGAGGTAGAAACATGGGGGGCTACAGGACGTAGGTGTCTGTAACCGAGCTGGGACACAGATCTGTGATAACAACACTTCACAGAGTATTCTAGTAACACTTAGAAGGTGATATGCATTAGTTTATTAGCTTTATTAACTTCGCAGGACATACCCCAAGAGAGATAGACGTGTTGATACTGAGAGGAGGGTGAATCAGTATCAAGTACAATTTAAAAACCTTTTTCAACTTATACTTAAACCATTCAATTATATCCAATGAGAAATGAACAATAGTACAAGAGTTACACCAATACACCACAATACACCATGCACAATATATGAGAAATAA
>SNQJ01S0241536.1:0-13462 GCA_010110895.2 Picea sitchensis
GGGAAATGTTAAAAAGGAATGAAATTCTCGTATATATTTAAAAACTCTGTACCTTTTGAATACGTCTGTCAAATCGCACATAAAACCAAAATAAATGTATAAATCCGATCTTATTTATTCGTGGATTTACCCTAAATATTCATGAATGTCATCAATGTTCGGCGGCTTGACAGGCAATCGGGTCATGGAGAGCAAGTAAATCCCTCGTGAAGTGTGCCAACCTCGATGCGCGGGACGTATCTCACTTAATTTCATTTTTCTCAAATTTCAAATCTTCACGGCTTAAGGATTTCCTCGCTTTTCGCCACATCGTGAATTTCCCCTTATCATTTTGACTTTTCAACTCGCGAGACTGCGAGTTCCAATTTTTTCTTAATTAACACTAACCGTGATTTGGTGGATCCTTAATTATATAATTAACTTAATCACCATATCGCAACTCGAAAATTCGAAGACAAACTTTTTGGAGAATGAAATGATGAGTCGCGATATCGTGATGTGGCGATAATTAAGGCTCGAATTAAGAGAGGGAGATCTTAGATCAGGCGATTAATTAATCTCGATATAATTATGTCGCAAGTTCGCGAATCAGAGTTTTGGACACCTTAAATTTATGAAGGAAAATGCCGAGCGACGATGTGCCGAGAACCAAATTTAACCGTGGTTAGTTTTTTACCCTAGGTTCCTGACCAAGGTTATCAAAGAAGTTATCGTGCTCTCGGCTCTCGGGGTTGTAAAAACAAAAAATTAGGGTCGACGACTACCGAGGCGCGAAACTCCGACGACGTGTAAACATGGTTAAAGGTTTTACCCCAGTTAATGCCTTGGACGAAAATTAGAACCGAGTTCGCATCTTCGTGGCTCGGGACTTGTGAATTCAAGAAATAAAGTGTCCGACTTGCGAGACCCCGAAATAAAACAAAAAATCACACGTACTTACGCAAAAAGAATCTTTTTTTAAAGTGAAAAAGCATTGCTATTCAGGAGACAAGATTTCAGAGCTTCATCATTTCGGAAGGAAAAGAAAAACAACTTTAGATCTCAAGCATGAAAAGTTGAAAATTGCGTGAGGTTAAAAACAAGGGTGGCTCCAACAAAGGGCCTGAAGGCTGGAGCCACATGGTGATATTTCTGGATCCTTCGGGAATTCGGGATTCCGGAGGACATGCGTGCAGAAAAGAAAAGGGATGTTCAATGCCAAAGTCTCCCCTAGTTGTGTGTTAGATGAGGATTAAGTCTCACTGGTTTGGACGATGGATGGACCATCCTTGTGGGAGGTAGGAACCTAGAAATGGTATGATCAAGATGGGTCCACATGGGCGCAAGGTGGCCCTCAACCAACAAACACCCAAAGGACTTCATGAAGCCATAACTTGTAAACCAAAGGTCAGATTAGAGCCTGGTAACGTTCGTTAGAAAGCTATGTGAGAGTAACAGAGGATGGATCATCTTAGAGAGATGATTCAAGATGATTCGAGTAAGAAAATTTTTGAAGCCTCATTCCTAGAAAGGTTACTTAGGGGTCCGATGTGTTACAAATTTGTATCAGAGCATGGTTACAACACTTGGCCTTCTTGGGATCATGAACGAGTCGCTTAAAAATGTTATTAAAGAAAATATTGTTTAAATAAATTTTAGGGGTGACACACTATATGACCCCTTTCCTAAAAGGATTAGTTAAACCTCTACTGAACAAAGGAATGAAATTTTATACTATTGTGCGTGTTTGGAAAATATGAATTGTGTTATTCATGAACTAATAGACCCTTAACTAACATAATTTTTTTTATCAACACTCAAGCAGTTAGTAGACCCTAGGAACACTACAAAGGATAGTGACACACCATGAATTGGGGGAAATATCCCACAATAGAGAGGAATAATCTGATGAAAGGAGGGTAGTGGAAAACCCTTCAGATCTGGATGAAATTGTAAGAAGCCTCATGGAATAATTATAGGGTTGTAAGGATGAAAATGAAAGGTTGATAAAAGAGCAGGAAAATAAAATTGAAATTAATGTAGTCCTACGACAAATCTTATCATATATACAAAGGCAGTTGTAGCATGGACCAACATCTATCCATGTGGACAAACATCATACAAAGAAAATCCAAAGTCCACCTGAGATACAGAATAATGGCCCTGAAAGTGGCCACACAAGGAGGAGAACCTCAAAGAAGTCCCAACATGGAGCCAAGAGACACTCGCTGGAATAATCCTCCAGTGAGGAAACTGACAACTCCAAGGAATCCTCTATTAGCAAAACTAGTTTGCATTCCCAGAGGAAAAGAAGGAAGAGGAAACCTTCCAATAGTAATGAACCTGAAGAGTTCAAGAAGGCAAAACCACCCACCTTCTATGGAGAAATTAAGAAGGGGGAAGAGGCAGAAGTTTGACTGCTTATCTTGAAGAAGTACTTCAGAGTTCATGACTGCTCTAAAAATTTAAAGGTTCGAATAACCATATTTAACTTGAATGGAAAGGCCTCCATTTGGTGGGAGGACCTTAGGAATGTGAAAGGAATCCATGAGAAGGAATTGTCATGGAAACAATTTGAGAAATACTTCCAAAAGAAGTATATGTCAGAGAAATACTTTGATGGGAATACCAAGGAGTTCTATGAACTCAATTTGGTACAACTCACCATATATCAATATATCAATAAATTCCTTGAGTTGATAAGGTATGTACCCTACATAAAGGATAAAAATGTAAAAATGCAACGATTTATTAGTGGGATACCTTAGTCCTTCTGGGACATGATTGAATTTGATAAGACAAAGACCTTAGAAGACACTATCTGGAAGGCAAGGTATTTCTATGATAATTTCAAGAACAAGACAAAACCCCACGAGGATGGGAAGAATAAGAGTAGTTCAGTGTTCAAGAAAAGGGGGTTTAAATCCTTAAGATTTAAGAGCTATGGGAAAGGTTCTAAAATGAGCCTTCCTACTAAAAGTGTATACCAACAAAATTTCCCCTCTTAGAGTGGAAATGAAACCTTTGGAGCAACCCTAGGTAAGACTGATAACACAAAGAGAGAACCCTTGAAATTTTGGGGTCATGGAGAAGAACATATGCTCAGAGAATGCCCATATAGGCAACAAAATAGTAGGAGGGTTTAAAACATCCAAGAGGATACCATAGTCAATGATGTGGTTAGTAGAATGGCACATATTTATGTAGCCTTGGATAATAAACAAGCCAACCACCAAGCTTCAGTGGTGGAGATGGAAGGTATGATTTCCAACCATCTAGTTTCCATTTTAATTGACCTTGGTTCTAATTTGAGTTATGTTTCCCCTCAAACTGTTGAGAAATTTAAATTGCAACAAGTTAAACCTGTTAAATCATGGTTGGTACAAATAGCCACTGGAACCAAACAAAAAGTAACATAGGTCATACCAACATGCCAATTCGTTATGAGTGGACTGTCCACCCAAGTGAACCTAAACATACTTCCTTTAGGATATTATGACCTACTGATTGACATGGACTAGTTGGCTGCCCATAAAACCAAGTTGGAGTGTTACAATAAAACTTTGGAATGTGAAAATAAGGAAGGGAGAAAGGTAACCCTACAAGGGATTCAAAATCCTGTCTCAGTGAGACAAATATCAACACTTCAAGTGAAGAAGTATTGCATAAAAGGATGTCCTTTGTATGAAATATAGGTGTTTGATTCTATTGAGGATGAAAAACCAAGCCTAGAGGACCATCCCATATTGATAAAGTATAAATATGTATTCCAAGGAAGATATATTAACTTTTCAATAAAACTTGCACCATGAGTGGTGCCAGTTTCTAGAACACCCTATAGAATGAGAACACTAGAGCTAGTTGATCTAAAACTACAGCTAAATGAAATGATGGACAAAGGATACATTCGGCCTAGTGTGTCTCCATGGGGAGCACCAACCTTTTTTGTGAAAAATAAGGATGACACACTTAGGTTGTGCATAGACTATATGCAACTCAATAATATGACCATAAAGAATAANCTAAATGAAATGATGGACAAAGGATACATTCGGCCTAGTGTGTCTCCATGGGGAGCACCAACCTTTTTTGTGAAAAATAAGGATGACACACTTAGGTTGTGCATAGACTATATGCAACTCAATAATATGACCATAAAGAATAAGTATCCCTTGCCAAGAATCGATGACTTGTTTGACCAATTAAGGAGTGATACCATTTTCTCCAATATTGACTTGAGGTATGGAAACCATCAAGTCCAAATTAAGGATGAAGACATCCACAAAACAACCTTTTGGAAAAGATATCGTCACTATGAATTTGTGGTGGTGCCATTTGGGATGACCAATTCACTCGCCACTTTTATGTGCTTAATGAATAATGTACTCAGTAAATTCTTAGACAGATTTGTATTGGTTTTCATTGATGATATGCTAATCTATTCTAAGAATAGGGAAGAGTATGAAGAACATATCAAGTTAGTGCTTCAGGTACTAAGATAACATCAACTCTATGCTAATTTTAGTAAGTGTGACTTTTTCCAGAAACAAGTCCATTACTTAGGCCATGTTATTTCTGAAGAAGGGGTGGTAGTCGATCCTGACAAGATCAAAGCCATTATGGATTTGCCTACCCCAAAGGATGTATCTGATATAAGATCCTTTATGGGCCTAGAAGGATACTATAGGAGGTTCATAAAAGGATTTTCCAAGATTGGTTTCCCAATCAATTCCCTTCAGAAAAGGGAGTTAAATTCATTTGGACATCAGAATGTGAAGAGAGATCCCAAGAGCTAAAATATCTTCTAACCAATGCAGTTGTGATGAAGATTGCAAACCCAAACAAGGACTTCCTTATGTGTACAGATTCCTTCAAGGAAGGACTTAGATGATTCCTTATGCAAGAAGAACATTTAATTTTCTACGAATCCAGAAAATTGAATGAGCATGAAATCAATTATGTGACCCATGATTTAGAATTGGCTGCCATAGTGCATGCTTTAAATATGTGGAGGAATTACTTCATGGGTAGAATATTTGTGCTTATGACAGACCATTATGGGTTGAGGTACCTGTTTGATCAACCAAAACTTAATGCTATACAAGCTAGATGGATGGATCTCCTTAGTGAGTTTGATTTTGAAATCAAACCTATCAAAGGAAAAGAAAATAGGGTGGCTGAGGCCCTTAACAGAAGTGTGAAATTGATTCACTTGGCAGTTATAAGCACCTGTGAAATGAATTTCAAGGAGAGAGTAAAAATTGCACAAGAAATAGATGTATTTTTCAAGATTGTAAAATTGTACTTAGAGCAAGAGCCCACAGGGGTGAGGTATGAAGGTTATAAAATGATGAATGATGGCCTACTAACTTACAAAGGTAGGTTGTATATTCTAAATTGTGATGACTTGAAGAGGTTCATGATGGATGAACTACACAAAATACCATATATTGGTCATCCTGGTTATCAAAAAATGATTACGACCACTAGGAATCTGTTCTCTTGGCCAGGAATGAAGAAGGACATCACTGATTACTTGGCTAAATGTCTAGAATGTTAGCAGGTTAAGGTACAACACCGACATCCAACAGGGTTGTTGCAGCCCCTTCCAATTCCAAAATGGAAATGGGAAACCATCTCTATGGATTTCATCACTGGATTACCAAAATCGGCCAAGCAGAATGACACCATCATGGTAGTGGTGGACAAATTGAGCAAGGTTGCTCACTTAATTCCTATCAAGTCAACTTGCAAGGCAATAGATATTGCCAGTATTTTCATGAATGGGATATTTAGGCTACACGACATGCCTAAGGAGATCATATCTGACAGAGATATGAAATTTACTTCGAGATTTTGGAAATCTTTAATGGTTGGTTTTGAGACTAAATTCTGATTTAGCACAACCTATCACCCTCAAATGGATGGATAGAAAGAGAGGATAAACCAATTATTAGAGGACATGTTAAGGATGCATGTAGTGCATTATCCTAAGAAGCGGGAAGACTACCTACCACTGGTAGATTTTTCCTACAACAATGACTATCAAGAGTCATTGAAGATGAGCCCTTTTGAAGACCTCTATGGTAGACAATGCAAGATTCCAATCAACTGGAATAATCTAGTAGATAGAATTACAATTGGGCCAAAAATGTTGAAAGAAATGGAACAAAAAGTAATTCAGATAAAACAAAATCTGAAAATAGCTTAGGATAGTGTTGGCCCTTGACCAAGTTTTGGAGTTACTTGGTCATGTTTGACCATTTTTTGGACTTTGACAGCCTATCGAAGATGGAGTGCCAGATGAAGTAGGGATCACAGGATCTCGGCCCACTTTTGGATTGTGGGAATATGTAATGGGAAAGGGATGTCAGCCCATGGGTTCACCCACGCTTAGGCCCACTTTTGTAAATGTATAAATAATTGTCTAGGCATATAGTAGAGTATCTATTGTATCTATGTGATATAGGCTATGTTCCAAGTGTGATATATGTGATCGAGGTGTTGTGAATTCTATAGGCTTGCAAAGCTTAGTGCAAGTCCCAGTGTGGAGATATAGAAGGATTTGTGTTGTAAGGCAAGGAAGAAGGATCTAGTGAGCTGCACAGATCTTCTGTCCTATGCACAGTAGGTTTTGATGGCTTTGTGCTTGTAACTGATTGGATGACGATAATAAAGAAGAAGAGTTGGTGGACGTAGCCCTAGGGTGGGGGTGAACCACGTAAATCTGTGTGTTATGCTCTGTGGTTTGACTTGATGTGTTTATCTCTTCTCTTGCTAAGTGATTTGATATATTTAGATATATCTACTTATGCTTTGTGCTTCATTAGATATGTATGAATAGTAGATCTGATATGTATGAAGATGCTTAGTGATGATCTATTGGATCTGATTTGTTTCACTGTTGCTAAGTGTTGAAATACCTTAGATCTAAGTGAATGTTGCGATGCTCTGTGCTATCTGTGAAGTATAATAAGGGTTGAATATTGATGAATGATCAATGCTAAGTGCTTTGTAAGAGATATAATCACATATCCATGTCCTAGCTAAGGTTGCAGACACCTGATTCTCGCAACCACCCATGCTTCTACCTCGGGTGAGACCTCATCTGCTTCATAGGTGTTGTCGAAAGGACTGGTAGTTAGGGTTTTTTGGTGCACTGTTGTAGCGTTGAACCCTGGGTCTGCCCCTGTGCCAACAAATGGTTCTGTTGCCGGGACATGAAACTGTGATTGCTGGGAACTGAGGAAGAAGAAGCTTTGTGCAAAGATTCCTCCTGAAACTGTGGAAGCTCTGTGCATGGATCTGTGCCCTAGTGCGTAGTATTCCACTTGATCTAAAAAGTTCTGTGCTAAAGAAAGAAGGCCAGATCTGAACGCTTTGGGCTCTAAGAAAAGTAAAAGTGGAAGTTTATGAAAAAAAGAGGTAAGATCTATAGAAAATAGGTAAGATATGTAAGCTCTATGCTCTGATAAAGGTAAGACTAGTTAAAAGTTTTAGATCTGGAGGATTTGTGCTCTGTAGAAGTAAGATAAGTGAAAATTTGTGTTTCTAAGGTATGGATATAGGTATGTTTAATAGAGTTTATCATAGTTTGAAAACTAGGGCACTAATAGATGAAAGAAGGTTTGATATGAGTAGATCTGATAAGAATAGTGATAGATATGTTATACCTATGCATAGAAAAAATGTTTGGACTAACAAATGGATGCAGGATCCTAGAAAGAATGTTTTGCAGATTAGCTACCATGATCCTAGTGCACAGTATAGAAGAAGTTGGGGATTGCTTAAAATAAAGAGAGGAGTGACCCTCTGAGACAGTTGCAGAAGACCTAGACATATTTCTAAGGAATTCCCTGGCAGAGGATCTAGTTGTCTTTGTTGCAAATCTATGGACCATGAGGTATTTGATTGCCCTAAAATGATCCCTAGGCTGGAAGAAATGAATCTGAATCAGGAAAACCCTAAGGCAGATCTAGAAGAGGTAGAACCCCAACAAGAATCAGAGAAGGTATTGATACAAATGAAAGAGACCCTGAATGACCACCAATATGTTAGGCTATCAGATATTTTCAAAGAAAAAGAGTGCATTGAAGAAAAAATAGGAGACTTCGACATTGAATCTGTCCTTGATGAAGACACACAAGTGAACATCATGCCAGAAAGAACTTGGGAAGCTATAGGGGAGCCTTCTAAGATCCCTTCATTAGGAGGAATAGTATTATTTAGAGGAAAACCGATGATGTTATGTGGAAAGCTCGCTTAGAGACCTATGACAGTCAATGGAACTTCGACAAAGGAAGACTTTGAGATTATTAAATTCATTGAAGACAATGCCCCATTTACCATGTTACTAGGAAAATATTGGATTGATAGAGATCACGCTAGAAAGAAGGAAAAGGAAGAAGTCTTAGAACAAAAGAGACAAGAGTTAAAAGATTTCATGACCCGACAGATTGCACAGTTGATTGAAGAATAGGAGAACAGATCAAAACTACCTGACACTAGAAGCCCAGATATCGAAGCTATAGGAACATCGAAAGACATACCAAAGGTTGACATTTCTACCCTAGAAGAAGTAATACACCTGAATCCTAAGAAAGGATCTCAGCAGTGTGAAGTGACTATGCCCAAGGAAAATAAGAATCAGAATGGGAAAAGAACCACCGAGATGAAGCTTACGAGGAAAAAGTCTAGGAAGATAAGTAAGAAGAAGGTCAATATTGATAAGTTACAATAGGTTTTAGAGGGTACCCCGCAGAAAGAAAATTTATAGAATTGAGCTTCGCCGGGATATCAGAACATCGACATATGCCACTTCGCTATGGTGAAGCAATATAGCCGTTGGAAGCCGATATATCCATTCGACTGCTGCTTCGAATCATTGGGAAAGAATTTATGGTTCTGCACCAGACCGTTGGACCGCGCCATAATGGACAGAAGAAGAGTTAATGAGGATCATAACCATTGCAAGTAAATCATTGCCAAGATTGCCTATTTATCTCATCACGACACGAATGAAGAACACTTTTTCCAACTGAGAATTTGAAGTCCGCAGACTAGCAATTGCATACAGTGTTCATTACACTCTTGTTGTTCACTCTAGTGTAGTGTCTAAGACCGTCGTGAACCCAATTATCTTATCATGAGCACGTATGTCCGATGATCTTACTACTACCGAAGAATCCGTAACATAAGTTCTCCTTGAGCTAAGAACTGAGAGAGTCATTTCAGAGTGAGGGTTATCTACAAGATTACATGCATCATCCACGAGAGGACTGACAACCTCTCCATACACTACTCACGCCGGTCCATCCCAACCAGCCAATGAGAAATGTACTAAGCATAGATATGACCTCACCAATGCCAAGATGATTCCAAGCATTCTACCTGCCTATCTACCCCCTCTGAGAAGTGCCATCAATCGTGACAGTGTACCCCAAGAGTTCGAATATGCTGTGATCACTGTGTACCTTCCAAAAGGGGTGTGTGCAATTCACACTGACCAGGATAAGCCGACAACAGTGAAATTTAGTGAATTCAACCTTGGAGACCATAAATCTTACAACATGTTGGCCCCGTATAAGTACTTGACTAGGACCAAAGGAAAAAATTCGAAGATTATCCTGCAGCCATGGACCCAGAACCTCGTGCAGTCCACACTGCTTAATGTGATGAAGATCTCTCACTTCGTCCGACACCAGGAAGTAAACACATGCATGAAATTGTTGTTGTCCTTCTACCACAGAGGTTACTTATGGTTGAACGATTGCATCAATGTGGATCAGACCTTGATCAATTGGATCACAGGGATGAGCATGTAGGGCCCTGACCTACATGAGTTTTACCCTGGAAATACCTCAGACCGAGCATTAGCCCAGTGAATCAAAGAAGCTTATGGATATGTAGGGAAGGGTACATGAGGTTACAAGGTAGCCTCTATTCAGAGTGATGCAGTGCACCTCGCATGTCAGCTGATTGCAGGCAAGATAGTTCGCAAGAACCAGCCCATCCAAGTAATTGGATTCGCTGTTGACCTCGTCGGGAAGTGTGCAGAAGGACTACAGATGAATTGGGTGCAGTACCTCGTGAACCAGCTAGAGCTTGATTGTAGAGGAGTGCAGGACCAAGGATATGAGTTCCACTTCAGTTGGATTTTCATATTGATAGCTTTCATTGCATGGGAGATGCCGGAAGGTGCGACCTTCCTGGACATCGATCTCTTTGAACCTTTAGCTATGAATTTCAATACCTTGTGGTACTCTAGTGATATGAACAAGCAGTGGCAATCCAATGTCGTCTTACATGCCTACTACAATCAATTGAAGATCACAATCCAATCTACACCTCACATCACTCCAAACACCCTCTACAGGTTTCGACCCCTGATGAAGTTTAGTACAGACAGACACTTTGTATACATCATAGTGCATGTTGATGAGCAAAAGAAACAGTTACAATCCTACTATAAGTTAACAAAAGAAGACTTGGAAGAAATCACCAAGGAGTGGTTGACAAACCTCCTCATATCAGTAGACCCCACAGAGATTTCTGAGATAGACAGTCCAGAACTTGTGCATGATACCCATGGACTAAGCAAGACCAAGGAAGATGAAGAAGTTCAAGATTTCAATAGTGCTTCTACGAAGACCACTTCGATCTCACCTACACAAGGAGGTGATGGTGGAGAGCCAGGTAACATAGAGGTCGAGCAAAATAAAGGCGAAGTTACACCACCTAGAGAGGTGGAGGATCCCTCCAAGAAAAGGAAGGTTACCCCACCAAAGCCTTTGTCTAGGAAGAAAGCTAAGGCAACCAGAACCAAGTTTGAGACTGTTCTCACTACAGATGACTTCAACTTCATAATCGCTACACTGAATGACACTTCTCTAGAGATAGAAGAAAAGAAGGATGCCAAGCAGGAGGAAGTGTTCAGTCACATCAGGGACGAGCTTCAAGGAGTACAACAAGCAATACAGTCTAGCCGTGTAGTTTCCACTGTACCCCTACCATCAAGAACACCGGACTTAGGTGATGAGCTAGCCCAACTTTATCGTATTGTTGATACAGTCGAAGCTTGGTTGCGACGATCTCAAGAAGAGACAACAGAAGCCACCTAGGCTTTAGTGCAAGTACAGAAAGACCTTGAGGACCACAAAAGTACTGCAGAAAAGGAAAATCTCTCTCTACAAGAAAAATGGGATGAAGAGAAAGAAACGCTACAGAAAAACAAAGAACAATTGCTCACAGAGCAACTCGAAGTATGAGAAAGGGTTCACATCGCACTTCACTTTGTGATAGTCATAGAAGTGACAACTGAGGAATGAGTCCCACAATAGGTGGCACAACTCGAAGAAGTAATCCAACAACTTCAACAACACATCGTAGATATGGAACTTCGTACTGTACCCAAGACTCCTCAAGAAATCAGATACCTAAGAGAGGAAACTTCTCACAATGCAGTTGGAAGAATGAAAGCCCTTTCCTTAGAGTGCAAGTAGTTGATCTCCAGGAGCGCTCAAACATATGAAAACCTTACATAAAATCCAGAGTTACAGGCATTGGAGTCGCATCTCTAGGAAGCAAAGCAGCACGCAGATACGCTATAGGCATAGTTGAAGGCCTTAACACCAGTTGAAAGAATGAAGAGGTTTCCAGAACATCGCATGACCCAGAAAAAGATCCACATGATCCAGACCAAAGTGATGGAATTTTCGCAATGACTTCAACCAATGCAAAAGAAGGCATGCCAACTATTCACCGAAGTTGAAAGCCAAGGAGTAGAGCTTGAACAGGTCATCATCACAGCAGAACAATGCCTAGAAGGGCCAACCAATGACACACTCATCCAAGAGTTCACTGAGAAAGAGGTAGTATAATTATAGCAGTAGCTGGAGCCAAGATCGAGGCATTCGAGGCATAATTTCTGAGACCGGAGTGACTCAGGATGAGTCACATGTGAGTGTTGGGGGCATGTTGGCCCTTGACCAAGTTTTGGAGTTACTTGGTCATGTTTGATCATTTTTGGGACTTCGACAACCTATTGAAGATGGAGCACCAGAAGAAGCAGAGATCATGGGATCTCGGCCCACTTTTGGGCCCATTTTGGGTTGTGGTAATATGTAATGGGAAAGGGATGTCAGCCTTTGCGTTCACCCACGCTTAGGCCCACTTTTTTAAATGTATAAATAGACATCTATGCATATAGTAGAGTATCTATTGTATCTATGTGATATAGGCTATGTGCCAAGTGGAATCTATGTGATTGAGGTGTTGTGCATTCTATAGCCTTACAGAGCTTAGTGCAAGTCCCTGTGTGGAGATATAGAAGGATTTGTGTTGTAAGGAAAGGAAGAAGGATCTAGCGAGCTGTGCAGATATTCTTTCCTATGCGCAGTAGGTTTTGATGGCTCCGTGCTTGTAACCAATTGGCCAATGATAATAAAGAAGAAAAGTTGGTGGATGTAACCCTAGGGTGGGGGTGAACCACGTAAATCTGTGTGTTATGCTCTATGCTTTGACTTGATGTGTTTATCTCTGCTCTTGCTAAGTGCTTTGATATATTTAGATATATCTACTTATGCTTTGTGCTTCATTAGATATGTATGAATAGTAGATCTGATATGTATGAAGATGCTTAGTGCTGATCTATTGGATCTGATCTATTTCATTGTTGCTAAGTGCTGAAATACCTTAGATCCAAGTGAATGTTGCGATGCTCTATGCTATCTATGAAGTATAATAAGGGTTGAATATTGATGAATGATTAATGATAAGTGATTTTTATAGGATAATTCCGTAGGTGCGGACACTAACCGACCTCCCTAGATCCACCTGGTATCTAGAACAAAACAGGACAAAATAATACACTTTCCCTAGATCTAGCCTATTGAATGAACTGAGAGATAAGGGCTATGGACATACCTTATGAATTCTTTCCTTATGTCTCTGTTGTTCCAAGCTCTGCTTCAATGCTCTCGTCCCATCTAGATCACAACAAAACGAACCAATCGAAGTAAAGACAAGTTAATATATTCAATGACTAGTCTATACATATGATCAAGGAATTATGTAATAAAGTGACATCATCTTTATGGGAAAGGGACATATTACTGTATTGAATTAATTGAAAGAGAAAATTACAACCTGAGCCTTGATGTCATAGGTCTCCTTTCGACGGCTTCTAGCTCTGACACACACACTTGCTCATGTATGAAGAAAATTTACCACATGTGATGACCTTGCTGTTGTCTCTTACTGTTGTAGCATCTATCCTCCATACAGTCTTGCACTAATTCTCTTAATCAATCTCTTGCTAACTTGCTGATATTCTTAGCTTATATTCAACCCTTTCCATGAGCAATCCCCTCAATATATAGGAAGAGGTAGATTAGTTACTTGGATAGGGAATGATCCCAAGATATCTGGAATGACAGTACTTGAGTAACCACTCGAAAGCCAACTCACCCCTTCTAGAAGATTC
>SNQJ01S0241537.1:0-13462 GCA_010110895.2 Picea sitchensis
TCATATACTATAAGAATCACATGAATTTCTTCCATTGTAAGGTTTTCAAGGTATTCTCGATCTTCCAAGGTAGATACCTTGGCATCATATCTCATTGGTAATGATCTCAACACCTTTTGGACAATAATCTTGTCTTTTAGCTCTTCTCCCAATGTTATGATTGAATTGACTATTTCATCCACTCTTTGAAAATATTTTTCAATGTTTTCTTCCTTTTTCATCTTTAGACTCTCAAACTACCCTCTATGTGTTTGAAGTTTATCTTGCTTGACCTTTCCATATCCTTCATACATGATATTCATTTTATCACAAATTTCCTTTGCTAATTTACAATGCATCACTTTTACAAATATAATATTTATTAATCCTCCAAGAATAGTATTAATAGATCTTGAATTGTCATTGTATAGATTCTTTGCAACAATATCAGTGGGTGGAGTAGATGGAGTAGTGTAACTATTTTCAACAGATTGTCAGACATCACAACTAAGGACCATCAGATAACTTTTTATTCTTATACTCTAGAAAGCATAATCATTTCCTTTAAACAATGGTGCTTTGTCAAAGGACATTCCTTCTTGTTGATCCATTTGATCTCTTCAAAATCTACCTTCCAGTGGTTAAACTGTGGTGAATGCACTCGCTCTTATACCAATTATTGAAATATTGGCCAATACTGAGAGGGGGATTGAATCAATATTGCTTCTTCTTTTAAAATTTTAATAAATTAATTAATCATAACAATTGATCAAAAAGAATGTCTTGAATACAAAAATTTAAATATAACAATAAGAAGTACAAGTTACAATTGTGTGAAAGACACCAATATCTCTTGTTCTGAGCACCAACTCAAGGAGACACAAATCCCCTGGTTTTAGAGCACCAACTCTAGGAAGCCCCAACTCCCTTGTTCTAAAGAACCAACTCTATGAAGCACCAACTCCCTTGTTTCAAAGCACCAACTCTAGGAAGCAAAAACTCCCTTGTGAAACGAGCTTTAACCTTTAGAGGAATCGAATCCTCCCAAGCTCCTCCCTACCACCCTCACTGCATACTTATGTTTAGAGTTTCTTTATTGGACTCCTCTCTTGATTCTGATGTAGACTGTAGAGACACTTTCCTTCTTACCATTTTTCTTTGTTTAGATAGTCTATCAAGAGGTATATGATATTGAAACAATGTGTCTTTTTGTAAAAGAAAAAATGAACTGATGTGTCTTTTTAATAAGAAAACATTGCACCTCTTCATTTAATTAACACAAATGTTGACTTGTTTGTTTGTTAATTCATTTTACTTTAAAAAGGAGTCCAAATAAGACAGTGAATTGTGTACGAAGATTATGGAGCGAAAAAAATGAATTTTAAAATTCTACAAGATGGGTTTTATGCAGAACAAGCCTAACTAGTCGACACATAGCCAGTTTCCCAAAACAATGTGCAAGGTGGACAGTACAAGACTTTATTTGAAGGAAACTTGTTGATATTTTTATACCAAATCCTTGACACCTATTTTATTCTATTGAAGAACCATATTTGACCCTTTCTTCTTGTATTTAGAGTAGATTAACTTATTTTTGAGGTTCCATTGTAAAGGTCTTCCAATGATATCTTCATGGAGTTAAAAATCCCTTCACTTATGTTCAATTGCTTCTTCTTTGAATGGATGCGAGTAACATAATTCAACATAAAAAAATTCTAGGATAATGATATGAATACATAAACATTAATCAAGTTATCAGTGACCATATTTATCCTCTTTCCATCAATGCCAACATAATACTTTATGTCCCACAATGACCATATTTCTATCCTTTAACATCAATTCCAACACCATGTACAATAGAGTAGTAACATAATTATACACCATCGTGGTAGGAATTGGTTCAAGAGGGATCCCTATATTGGCCATTTCCATCAAGGAGGTCAATAAAGGGTCATATCTAAGGAACCACATGGGACTCCTAGAAATATTGAGGTCAAAGACTAAGGTTGAGTGTTGGTAGAATGATTTTCACCTGCCAGTTGGAAAAAGAGACTATCGACATTACAGGTGGCCTCCATATGAATCTGTTGTTGTAGAAACAATTATATTCTAAAGGATGTCATCATTGATCAAAGTCACAATCCCAGGTTCCATCTGTCTTGAGCCCGACTGTACAATAGGAGTGATCATTTTAATGGCTGGACCGATTTCAGATGTTTTGGCTACTCTTCCACACCCTACTAGATATCTGATTCTATAATGCATACGCGAAGAAATATCATATAATCCCCCTGGTTATCACCGGGATAGATATAAATGTTATGAAAATTGCATTCAAATATGAGATATTTGGCATGCCTATTAATGATATTATGCGGGATGTGCACTTTCAAGGTGACCTCCTGGACAATTTGTTGGTACCACTTCTGAAATATTCTATCATTGGATGCCTAAACGGTAGGGTCTCTAATGATGTGCATGGGGATGAATTGGGGGGCCATGAATGAAGTTTTACCCACAGTGGAATGCTCATATATTGGAGGGGGTTTCCAGAGAACCATGGAAAGAAGCAATATGATCCAATTGTAATGGAATTCCTTCCCAAAATTCTATGCATCCAAGAAATCATCAAAAAATTCATTGAAGATATATCGTGACCAGACTAGTTGGGTGCCTCCCAAAAAACGTTCATCTGCTTTGATGATTCCAAGAGGGAAGTCATCCTTCCTTCATTTTCTAAAGATATTACAAGAGATAAATTTAGTAGAAAAAATAACTCACCGATTATTTATTTATGAGATCACCACCCTATGCATTCCCCAGTGCATGTCGCACTTACCATACACTTCATCCATGGAAGTGTTTTTAGATTTTAGATCTTTTTCTAGTTCCTCAACATTCATGGGTTGTTAGAATATTCACCAATATTGAGAGGGGGTATGAATAAATATTGAGTGTTTTTTATCATTTTTAACTTTAATCAAATCATGTAAAGATTAACCACCAAGAATGCCATTCATCATCACAAAAAATCCATACACAGAACATAATTATTTTTATGTGGAAACCCAAATGGGAGAAAAACACATAATGATTTTATTATATCATGTTAATATTACATCAATATGAATCACCAAGTTCCAATATTCTCCAGAACCAACTGGAAGGAGGCACCAACCCATTGACTTAAAGGAACCAACCTAAAGGAATCTCCAACTCCCTAATTTACCAACAACAATTGGAAGGGGGAACCAACCCCCTAGCTTTACCATCTCCAACTAGAAGGAAAAACCCACTCCCTAAAGCATAAGCACTAACATGTTGAATGAATACACTAATATTCTCAATTGATCACCAACTCAATAGGATATCACCAGTCCAAGCTATTCATACACAAAGTAATTATGACTTCACCTTCATGCTTCATTCCATAGATAATCCTTCAAACCCTAGCAAGCCTCACAACATCATTCCCAGAATCTAATCATTGATGACAACATCCATTGACGGTAACATCCATTCATGACAATGTCCATTAATGAAAACATCCACCCACAACAATATCATGACAACATCACAACCTCATAGCAATGCATATGGTAGTATCACAACCTCAGAGCATACCTTGAGAATAAGAAAGAACTTAAGATAATCCTTTAGACTTCCCTAGCACACTAGGAAGACACCCCAACACCTTGGGTGCACCTTAGACTTGATATATTCATTGGTTTCTCTAAAAATGTGAAATTATATCCTGTATTTATAGTAATTTTGTCCCCCAAAATTACATGATTCGACCTCAATATTTTGGTTGTGTTATTGGATGAAAAAAATCATATCTCTTCATTCTTATGGACTTAGAGGGACTTACATATACCATTGGAAAGGTCTCGAAACAATATTTCCAACAATGTAACTTGTGCTTCCATTTTAGTTAGTTATTTAGGGTAAATATTCCCTAAAATATATGGTATCCAAATTGACCAAACATTAATACTTTCAACAACCTCCATATTGCAATATTTATCTTGGACATTTGTAGGCTTGTAATATTTATATTGGACATATTTTGGGATACATTCTTGTACAAATCAAAGTGGTCATGTGGAAAAAAATACTTTTTATCTCATCCCATGAGGGCCATGCTTAAAATCCACGTCATGAGGGGACCACTTTGGATTTATATACATTTATGCTGAGGCTCTTTCAAGGCTCTTAAAGGATTCTTCAAGTGGACACATCATCATCAGTTTTAGGGGCTTCTGGTATTTTCTTTAGGGATTCTTATAAGTTTAAAATTAATGGAAACCAATTTTCCAACAATATCCCCCTTTTGCATTGATGGAAACCAATTTTCCAATAATATCCCCCTTTTGTGTTGATGAAAACTTAGTAAAAAAGTTGTTTTCCCATGTCTTCATGCTCTGATCCAAATGAATACATTGTCCTTTTGTCTTCATGATGACTCCCCTTGTCTTCGTGATTATATTTTTACTATTTTTCTCTCCCCCTTTGACATGAATGGAAAAGGGTAACTTCCCGTGCTAGTATTTCCCTTTTTTTTCTTGTAGAATATTATGGAAATCAATTTGGAGTAGAAATTACTCTCATTTTTTGTTGAAGATACTCAAAGGTATCCCTAGGAAGATTCTTTGTGAAGATGTCTGCACATTTTTCTTTTGTCCCAATTTACTCCAAATTGATATTGTTTTTTGTGACTTGTTCCCGCAAAAAGTGGAACTTAATAGGAATATGTTTTCCCTTGGAATGCATCACTGGATTCTTGGAGATGCTTATAGTACTGGTGTTGTCACATAGTATCATAATAGACTCATCATATCTCATGTGTATGTCTTGAAGGGTTTTCTTCATCTAGAGAATTTGATTACATGTTGTTGTTGTGATATATTATGCTTCTGCTATGGATACAGATACTGAAGATTGGTTCTTTCTTAACCAGGACACTAAGCAGTCACCTAAGTATAAATATGATCCACTTGTAATTTTTTTTTCATCAATACTTCATGGCCAATATGCATCCATGTAAGCAACCATAGTTAAATCATTTCCTTTTAGATACCATAGCCCAAAATATGGTATTCCTTTAAGATATTTTAAGATCCTTTTCACTGCTAGAACATTGGTTTCCTTTGGTGCCATTTGAAATCATGTGACTTGTCCAGTTGCTTGCATTACATCTAGGCTTGAATTTGTCACATAGAGTATACTACTAATCATTAATTTTTATATTCTTTGATCAACTTATTTAGATTCGTCATCTTTTCACAACTTAGAATTGATAACCATAAGAGAACTCACATATTTACAGTCTTCCATTTTGAACTTATTTAACATTTCCTTGATGTACCTGCTTTGGGAAATTAAACTTCCTTAATATAGATGAGATATATAGAGTCCTAGAAATAAATTCAACTGCACAAGTAGGTCCATTTCAAATTCATTATGCATATCCTTAGAAACATTATGACTCAATCTATCATCATCACTTCCAAAGATGATGTCATCAACATACACTTATATAATAATCATATTGTTTTGATCAAATTTTATATAGATGTTACTATCAACATTTACCCTTATGAATCCTTATTGTTGTAAGTACCTATCCAATCTTGAGTAGCAAGATCTCGGAGATTTCTTAAGTCCATATAGATCTTTTTTCAATATGCAAACATTGTCTTCATTTTTTGATAGTAGAAACCCTTTTGGTTGTTATACGTAGACTTCTTCTTCTGATTCTCCATTTATAAAAGATTATTTTACGTCCATATGATACACTTTGATCCTTTTGGAGCATGCATAATCTAAGAACATTCTCATTTCTTCCAATCTGGCCACGTGAGAAAAGGTTTCTTCAAAATATATTCCTTCATCTTGAGCATACTATTTTCACACTAGTATTTCTTTGTTTTTTTTTACCTTTCCATATTCGTTTAACTTGTTTTTGAAGACCCATTTTTTCCCAATCACATGTTTTTCTGTTGGTATTGGAACTAGTTAACAATTATCATTCTTCTTTATTTGATTTAGTTCTTCTTCCATGGCCTTGTTCCAATGTTCATTATTTCCGGCTTCCTCAAAGTTACTTGGTTCAACTGTGGAAAATAATGAAAAATATCCTTGTTTAGGTTTCTATGATTTCTTTATTCTTCTGGTTTCTACTCCGACACTTTTATCTCCAATGATTTGTTCTAGTGGATGATTCTTTTGAACCCGACGGTTAGGTGTCCTAGAAGGTGCCTGGAAATATTGCTAGTTGTTTTCATCTTGTTCTACTTCTGGTTTCTTATCTTCTCATTCTTCTTCTTCATCATCATCTTCGTCTTGATTTATTTCTTCATTTTCATGTTCTTCAAATATGTTTGAATTTATGCTTGCCTTCTTGGTCTTCAACAAGTATATTTCATCAACTTTTACATTGATGTTTTCCACTACCTTATTGAGTCTTATATTTTAGCACTTATATGCTTTCCTTTTTCATGAGTACCCAACAATATTCCTTCATCCACCCGAGAGCCAAATTTTCCAATCTTCCTATCTTCCCTTTTTATGTAACACTTGCTTCCAAGCACTCTAAAGTTCTTGACATTGGTCGTTCTTCCTTTCCATAACTCATATGAATTGTTATCATTATTTCTTCTGATCAATACTCTGTTCAAGATATCAACGAATGTATGCATTTCTTGTCCAAAAAATATACCACTTAGCTTGGAGTCATTTAACATGGTTCTCTCCATTTCTTGTACAGTTCTATTTTTCCTTTCAACAACTCCATTTTTCTAAGGTGTTCTAGTTGTTGAGAATTGTCTTTTTATTCCATGTTCTTCACATAAATCCGTGAATTCATTTGAAGTGAACTCACCTCGATTATATTATATTAAGCATTTGATTTTCAAATAATTTTCATTTTCAACCAGTTCCTTGAATACCATGAAACATTTGAAATCTTCTGACTTCTTCTTGAGGAAGTAAACCTAGGTCATTCTGGTGTAGTCATCAATGAGTAGCATGAATTATTGTTCATGTATATTCATTTTTTTCTCATGGGCCCACATAAATCAATGTGTTCAATCTCCAATGGTTTTTCCGTAGAGTATTCCTTTGTCTTGAATTCAACTTTTGTTTGTTTTCCATGCTGACAGTGCTTGCACATAGTATTTGTTGGATTTTTAATTTCTGGCATTTCTCTTACAACTTGCTTATTTTTTATCTTGGTAAGATTATCAAATTGTATATGGCCCATTCTCCTATGCCAAAGACAACTTTCATCTTCTTTTCCCAAATAACATTTTTCTTCTTCGATCTCATCCAATATGTATATGTCGTTTGGATTCCTTGTCTCTCTTGCCACTACTTTTCTTGATCCTTATTTCCTTCTTTCACATTCTTTAGAACTATATATAAGTGTGTGTCCCTGATCACACATTTGATTCAAACTTATAAAAATATTCTTCATATTTTTAACAAGTAGGACATTTGTTTCCACAACATCTTTGTTTCCAATACTGACTGTGCCTTTTCCTATAATTTTGGCTGAGTCATCATTGAAAAATGTGATAGACCCCTTTTTTTCTTTATTTAATGTTACAAGTCTAATTTTTTCTCAGTTCATATACTTTGAGCATCCATTATCAATATACCAATGGATTCTTCTATTTTGGACTTGTAAGGCACACCCACATTCCTCAACCTTCAAATATTCTTTCTTCCTTTTACACATTCTTTGTTGTTCCCCTATATGATTGAAAGGAACATGCCTAGTTTCCTTGAAAAAAATATCAAATCACTTCTGCAATTTCTGGCTATGTGTCCAAAATTGTTACATTTGTAGAATTCAATTTCATAATTTAGAGCACCAAAATTGTTATAATTTCTGTAAAACACCTCACGACGATTTCTTCGACAATTTCCTTCATAATGATTCTTGGGATTTTCATAGCTACTTCTATTCCAGGTGTTTCTACCTTTTGTGTAGGCTCTACAATTTATGGCTTTATGGCCAAAATTACTGCAAGAATAATACAAACCAAGAAAAATATTTTGGTACATGAGTGTGGGTGGTCTTCTAGTTGGTGTTGTTCTTATGAAATCATAATCTTCTTCTTGGGTCGTCTTTATTGTTGGTTGTTGATTCCATGTTCCTCTTAATGCATGATCTTCTTCTCAAATCTTCTTTATTTTTGGTTTTGTATGTCCTCCTTTAGAGGCTTGCATTCTTATTTCTTTATGGAAGCCTTGATAGTATCTACATAACTTATTTTCTTTGATTCATTTATTTTCATCATAGATCTTCAACCCTCACTAGCATTATTTTGTTTGTAGCCAAGTCTATACTTGTCATAGAATGGTTTTTTATTGCAAATGATTTCATCCATTATTTTGGTGTTATTTCCAAAATTCATTGGGATGTCCTTCTTTTGTAGTTCCTTTCTGACTGAGATTATTTCAACTTCCATATTCTATGTTATTTTATTCTTTTCTTCCATTTGTTTCTTGAATTTTTATTCAATCACTTAGTATTCTTCCAACTGAATCTTTATATCTATGATAGTCTTCTTGGCTTCTTCAAAACAATTTTAGGTTTTTGAAATCCTCCTTCAGTTTACTTAACTCTTCTATGAGAAACTTGTTTTTATTCATTGTTATTTTTAGAACACGTAAGGCATTGATCAATTTTTCCTCAAGTTTCACTTCTTGTTATTCTTCATCAGATCCTTCATTATTTTAAGTAGTTTCCTGTTTAGTCTCTAACGCCATGAAGAGTACTCTTGTTGATTCACTATCGCTATCAACATCTTCATCGGATGAGGAACTATCATCTTTTGAATATAGGATTTTATTTTTCAAAAATATTCCTTTATTTATTTCCTTGTCTCTTTTTTGTTATTTCTTTTCTTTCTTAGGTATTTCTTATTCATCACTATCTGAATCCCTTGCATAAGGAAATTTGGAAGCAAAATGGCCTACTTTACCACATTTAAATCATTTGAAAGGAAGATTACCTTTGTACTTGTCGGTTCCTCTATTTAGTTTTCTCACAAAGTTGGCTTCTTCTTCATTGTATGAATCATCACTATTTCTAGAACATGGTTTTGACCTTGGCTTTTTATTTCTTGTCTTCTCAGAGGTTTTGAAAGTTTCTTCCCTTCTAGATGGATTTTCCTATTCTATTCGTATTTCATATGTTGTAAGTATTCCATGTAATTCATCCATTCTCAATGTATCCCAACCTTGTATTTATTCTAGAGATGATATTTTAGGGTCAAATCTCACTGGGAGAGATCTCAGTATCTTTTGTACAATAACTGAATTTTCAATATTTTCTCCCAGTCCTCTTATAGTATTCACAATTTCATCAACTTAGAGAAAACAAGTTGTAATATCTTCATTTTCCTTCATTCTCAAATGTTCAAATTATTCTCTATAAGCCTGAAGCTTCACCTCTTTGACTTTAACATATCCTTAATAAACATTCTTGAGATTGTCCCATATTTCCTTTGCATAATCACAATGCATAACCTTAACTAATTGTAAATTTGTTAGACCACTTAGAATGATATTTATAGCCTTTGAATTGTATTCACTGAGATTTTTCCCAGCATTATATGTTGGGGGAGAATACGGTGCAGTGTATTTATTTAGTATATCTTTCCGAACATCAAATCGTTATGCCTGCAAAAATGCTCTCATTCTTATGCTCCAAAACGAATAATTTTCCCATCAAACAATGGTGTTCCATTTTTGGTAAATTCTCCCTGATTATCCATGATCTAGCTTCCAGTGGTTAGACTATTCTTAAAGGAACCCACTTTTATACCAATTGTTAGAATATTCACCAATACTGAGCGGGGGGGATGAACCACTATTGAGCACATTTTACCATTTCTAAA
The DNA here is from genome assembly GCA_010110895.2 of Picea sitchensis. Taxonomy (NCBI): domain Eukaryota; kingdom Viridiplantae; phylum Streptophyta; class Pinopsida; order Pinales; family Pinaceae; genus Picea; species Picea sitchensis. Next base: position 9,894 of record SNQJ01S0241537.1, read on the forward strand.
TTTAATCACATCATGTAAACATTAACCATTAACAATGCCATTCATTATCACAAAAAAAACCATATATGGAACCCAATGACTTTTACATGAAAACCCAAATGGGAGAAAACCACAGAATTATTTTATTATATCATGTTAATATTGCATTAATAGGAAGCACCAACTTCCAACATTCTCCAACACCAACTAGAAGGAGGAACCAACTTGAAGGAAGCTCCAAATCCTTGATTTACCAACACCAATTAAAGGGAGGCACTAAACCCCTAGATTTACCAAATCAAACTGGAAGGAAGCACCTGCTCCCTAAAGAATAGGCACCAATATACTAAATGAAGACACCAGTCTTCTCAATTGAGCACCAACTCAATAGGATATCACCAATCCAATATCTTCATACACAGAGTACTTATGACTTCACTTGCATGCTTCATTCAATAGAAAATCATTCAAACCCTAGAAACCCTCATAGCATCATTCCTAGAATGTAATCACTGATGGAAATGTCCACTAACGATAACATCCATTCAAAACAATGTCCATTAATGACAACAACCACTCACGACAACATCAAAACAACATCCCAACCTCATAGCATATCCTGAGAATAATTAATACCTTAAGAGAAACCTTTAGACTTCAATAGAACACCAGAAAAACACCCCAACATCTTGAGTGCACCTCTAACTTGATCTCTTCGTTGGTTTCTCTGAAAATGTGAAATTCTATCATGTATTTATGGTAATCTTGTCTGAAATAATTAGTTGACCCAACCTCATTTTTTTGGTTGCATTATCAGACGGAAAAACTCAGATCTCCTCAAGGAATTAGAGGGACTTCCATATACCATTAGAAAGGTCTTAGAATATTATTTCCAACCATGTAAATTGTTATTCTATTTAAGTTAGTTATTTAGGGTAAACATTCCCTCAAATATAGGGAATCCAAATTGACCAAAAATAAATACTTTCAACAACATCGATCTTGCAATATTTATCTTCGACATATATAGGCTTGTAATATTTATATTGGAAATATTGTGGGCTCCATTTGTGTACAAATCAAAGTGGGATTGTGGAAACAACCACATGTTATCTCATCCCTTGAGGGCCATGCTTAAAATCTATACCATAAGGGGACCACTTTGGAGTTATATACATTTATGTCAAGGCTCCTTCAAGGCTCTTCAAGTATTCTTTAAGTGGACACATCATCATCACTTTTAGGGGATTATAGGATTTTATTTAGGGATTCTTCTAAGGTTGACATCAATGAAAAGCAATTTTCCAACATGGGTAGTCTGGTGACTCGATGGATTTTTGTCGCATCAACCAACTAATTTTCACCCAAGAGAAGGTATCCAACATGTAGAAAAGTAAGAAACAAGTGAACGCAAATGTAAATTGACTCCCCATTTCCAAAGTGAGGATAGTCGACTAGGGATAACATGTCAGCCTATTGAAATGGATTGGCCCATTCTTCTATAAGCACCAATTTTTGACTATTTGTACTCTAAACAACCTGTGCATAGTTGGGAAAGCATGGGGCTGGGAATTGTATAGGGTATTTGACATCGCAGTTGATGAAGTGAGAATATTGAACCTTCCCTATCTAGGATCCTGTAAATATAACATTGTTGAGTAGTGGGGGCTCTTTTATATGTTGGTATCATATTGACTTTGTTTTGTTATGGCCCTGTAGCCTGCTCAATGAAGAAATCTCAAACTGTATCATTTGAATGCTCATAATAGTGTAAATATCTTGAAGGATGAAGCCAAGTTCCAAGTTGGAATCGTCAACTATGCCCCTGCTCATCTCTAATTTTCTTCTCTTATTGTTGTGTAGCTCTGAAATACCTATCATAGACTAGAAATAGTAATCCATGATTTCAAAGGAGTAATATTATTTCTAGTGAGGGAAATTTTATGTCTACGTACAATGGTATAATCTATTGGACATACACAACAAGCCATTAATAATTTGGAATCTAGTATGACCCTCCTCGAGAGCCACTGACACATTAATGTGTATATCGTCCTGGAAGATTGTTTCATTTTTTGCACCACCACTAGTGTTATCATTGCTATGATCCACATCAACCTTCCTATGTCCTCTCTCATTTATGGTGCATGTAAATTTATCTTTATTTTCAAATGTACATAATATCCAAATAGAATCCTATCATTTACCACCAGTTACTGTCAAAACATGTGAACTCCTTGGAAATGTAAAGTAGATAGGTAAATATTTATTGTGCGGAAAGTTTTATGCCTCCTTACTTTTTAGTATAATGTTGATGGATTCATACATGCATGATTCTTATACTTCAGGGGGTGTCGTGCATATTTCCCATGCACCCATGCATTGGTTTACCAAGTCTTAATATTACATGGTGACCTTGAACGATTCACAATACGTTTTCACATGGATCCATTTCCTTTGGTTCCTCCATGGAGGATCTGCACTAGTTTTTGTTGTATTTGGGGGCATTTGCAGTTGTAGGAAAACCACCCTGTGTATTTGTCAATGTCCTCTTGGATTATAGACCCCTATACCAAGAGAGAAAACATGTTAACATTGGACACTAACATTCCTTTGAATCTAACTAACTAATCAGAAAGAGAAGGAGAAGGAAGAAAGTGTGATGCACCTTATTCCGATGTTTTTCCTCATTGCTCCAATGTGAGATTGATCTCCAAGATCCTTAGCATTGTTTGTCACCTACAATTCAATGGACAATGAGACAAAGAAATCATACTCTACTCTATAAGATTAGTCCAATCAAATCCATCTATGAGACAAACATATGTAAAGAGACATAGGTTAGAAGGTGTTAGCACTCTGTAAATTTGTTCTGTTGATAAAACAAACGACATAGGTAATTGTTTCAACCAACTTTAGGTTGGACTCTGACCCTTCCAACTAGGGATGCCTCTCTCAAACGTGTAAATACTGAAAATACTGAAAAATATTTGGTAATACACACACAAAGGTCAGATTATGTAATAGGACAAGGTTTTAAAGGGGTTGGTAGGACCAATAAGAGAACAGGGCCATTGGGAGATGGGGTGAACTTCTGAAATCATATGAAAATTTGCAAGATATGTATTCCTGAGGAAACGGAGGAAAAATAGGCACCATGTTCAACCAAATAGGAAATATGAGATGGTAGTGGAAAAGAGGAAAGACCGCTATGACAAGAGGCATTTAACAGAGGACAAATCTCTTGGCATAACTCTAGAAGAAGGAAAATAAAGGTTGTCTACTGAAAACATGGCACTGATAATGGGTGAATTCTCAACGAGGAACCAATAAACATATTACAAGTATAATCAATATAGGAAGGAGCACTATTAATATGAATTCCTTCTTTTACTTAAAGATTATTACTAGAAGAAAAACACATTTATGAATATGAATACAGGAGAACATATTGAACATTAACACCATGATGAATATCAGTTATCCAAGAAAACCTTCTCTTCTTGTATTAAAATTCATAAGAGATCACAAAGTTTTCCTACTATAGAGGCAGGCCCCTCTCCCACCAGTCGAACCCTTCATTTATATTT
>SNQJ01S0241539.1:0-13461 GCA_010110895.2 Picea sitchensis
AGAGAGATTTTACAAGAGAGTTTCTCACAATCGATCATCGGAAAATGACCCTCCATGCTCTTTAAATAGAGATCATGGACCAATTGGGTGTTAAGCCACGGATCAATGGCCGTTAAGATCGAGGAGAGTATGAACCGTCGGATTGCCTAACTACAAATGCATATTAATGCATACTAAAGAAACACACTTTTACCTAATGACATATTAGACCAAGTAGATCTTAACTAACTCCTAAGTGTCTAAATATCCTAACACTTTCCAACGCCTACTTCCATGCTCAATTTTGAGTCTTGAGCAGAAAGTTGTGGCCTTTTGAAGTTAGTTGGGTCTTAAAATTTACCCTCCACTGTTTGGCCTAAAACATCCTCATAAAATCTTTGTTTGACAAATGATTTACACCATTAGACATCTCTCTCCAAGCTCTTTCATTTGAGTTGCATAGACAGAGTATACCTTGGGACACTTTTTTGTACCTTGGTACACTCTGTTCTCGTGGTTTTTGAGTAGCTAAAAACGTTGTTTAGGGCCTCAAAAATGCACTGCAAAAAGATGAACTTCAAACAGTATAAAATGTCGCAGAAATTCAATGGTTTTCTGTTGTTGTAGACCATCCAAATGAATTTGCACACACAAATTTGAAAATTTACACCCATATTTAGTCTGTGCAGCAACACCATAAGGTAGCTCATGCTTCGCGCACCTATAACCAATGTGAATCACTTCTCTGTCGCGCCAATCACTGGTGCGCACTACTTTTGTGTCACGTGCAAATATTTACCGCACACAATTTTGGTTCATGCACTAATACCTGCTGTGCAAAATTTTGTGTCGCATGCTAATATTCTATGCGCATTTCACTCTGCGTGTTGTACCATGCCAAAGTTTAGTAAGCCCCCACCTCGCACAAATACTCCGCGTGCACCATTAATTAAACTGTCGCGCAACAACATATACCCACATTGTGCATGCACCAACAAAATTCCTTTGCACTCTATCAATACTGCGCAAACCATGCACACCATTATTATGCGTGCGCACACCATGTGCGCCAGTATTACGCATGTGCCACTCAATCTGCACCATGCAATGCTAAATTTAGTTTGCACACCTATGCACCAATATTTTTCGTACATTACCACTCTGCACCACGCGGCGCTAAATTTAAGTGCGCACACCCATGTGCCAATATTTTCTGGCATTACCACTTTGCACCATGAAGTGCCAAATTTTAGCATGGGTAGCCACACACCCTTATTTTCCACACATCAAAATATTTTCACTATTCATCATGCATACACACCTACACACATTCATTTTTATGCGCATCAATTCCTCATGAATTCCACTGTAGAAATTGGGGCTTTTTCCTAACTTTTTCCCAATTTTCACCATAGACATTCTGTAACTATGAAATTTATTCAATTTCACCATGATAACACCCATTCAACCTATGCAACAACAAATCATTGTTGGTTGACATTTCTAGAACAAATTTTTCCCAAACTCAATTCACGAATTGAGAATTCTAATCAACTAATCTCGCTCCATCTATCATGGCTTCCCTCTAACTTCAAATTCGACCAATTCAAGGTTTGAATTTGTTGGAACATATATTAAATTAAGAATATCTCACTACTTGGCCAAATTTCTCAGTTTTCCCATGAATTTAACAACAGAAATTGTGGCTTTTCCCAATTCCAAGCAATTGCTTCTAATTTTTACCATGGACGCTCCGTAATTTGAAATTTGGCCACTTTGAAATCAATTCTCTGTGAAATTTCACTTCAACTCAAATTTCTTGGCCCATCTAGGCTCAGTGTTGAAAACTGGAGCTCTGATACCATATTCTAACATCCCCAGCATCCAACTAGGAAATGCCACATAAAATTTCCGAACTGTATACAAATTAAAGCATATACACACATAAACTCTTACGTAACTTTATATATAAAAAATAAAATAGACAAATACATTCTAGAAATGTATAGATTCATAAAAAATAATAATAGAAATACACATATACCACACACATGAAAAACCCATAAAAATATACACATAAATAATAATGTAGCATGTAATTTAACACACAACTGACACTTATCTTGGTAAAAATATCACCAACTACGTGCAGACCTTCCATGAACCTCCCAGCCTTAGACCACATTTCTCATCACTCTCAGCAGTGGGTCACCCCCAAGCTGGGACTAAACTCCACTGGGGTAAATGGATTTCTATCCAGGCTGATGTATCTCAGACAATAGGAAAGACTCGATCATAGGTGCCAGCTCAAACTAATAGCCTACAATCCCTCATTCCCCACATGAATGTCCCACCCCAGGAAGTGTGTCGCTTCTCTTCTCAACAGTCCTTCGGCTACCCCACCTCCTTTCCAGGCATCTACAATAGGCAAGACAAGAATTCTTGGAGCCCTGTAGCTGTAGTTTAGCACCTTCCAGAAATCAATTCCCAGCAATTCTCTCACCTAGAGATAAATTTCTCACGGGCCTGACAACCCACTTCTTCAGTCCATCTCCCAAGCTAACCAGGTATAGATAAAGGTATGGGTATGGATACAGGTACATTGATAGGAAGGTACGAAGGACAATTGAATGAGTGAGTGAATGATGATGGAATGAATGAATGGATGAGAAAATGAACTAAGTCCAAACTATATGTATGCATGTTCCCAACTTGACACTTGTCATGTTGAGAGCTACTTTGGCCCACTTGTTCCCATCCTTAGAACTTAGGATAAAATAATTATCCATACTTTATACTTTAAGGAATATTAATGTAATATTCCTTTTTTGTATTAAGAACACTAGCTTATCCCCTTATCCTTAAATTTTAGCCCCACCTTTCCCTAACTAGTGGAGTTTAGTCCCCCATACTCTTTTATCATGGTCGTTCTACATGCAACGATGTATTTTATATTAATGATATGCATAATTACATAAATAGGCTCATTGGCCTTTAGCATCTAGGCTCTCCATCCTAATCCAACACATAATCCTCCTAGCTTATAATAACTGGCTCACCAGCCTATACAACACAACATGTACACAAAGGCTCCCTGGCCTCAAACTCGCGTGCATTTAAGTTTGTTGTGCGCTGTATCCTGGAATGTGCACACTTCATCATTTTAGTGTGCAGTACATGTGTGCACTATACCATGGAAGGTGCATGCAAAATTATATCAACAGCTCACCAACTTAAGTACATTTGTGTTTACATTTATAGTTAGGGTTTGGCCTAGGGGTATTACAGTGGACATAGATGGAGTGTGCAGATGGTAGAATTTGAAGTTATTGATATAGTAGATGATAGTCAACCATATCCAACCTTAATGGGATTGGACTGGGTGATCGATAATTAGGAAATTATTAACTTGAAAAGGAGGGAGATGATCTTCGAGGTTGGGGATCTAAAAGTGACTGCACCTTTGGACCCATCAAGAGGGAAGAGATACACAGAGCTAGCCCAAGGAAATGATAAAGAAAACTTGTATAATCTGACTGCGTGGATGGAGGATCATGTCAACCTGAAAACAAATGGTGTGCTAAGTTGGAGAAGTATCCTTTCATGTGCATTAGATTCATAAGCTGGTCTAGAGAATTGGTAGCAGAGGATACATGAAGTGTCAACTAGACAGTGTGCAGGTATACACCGACCCTTGTGTTGTATTAGCACAGAGCTATGTAACCCACACAAGTATGATGGACTAACTAAGGTTGGTATGTTTATACAAGAATTTGAGTTACAGGTACCTGAACAACAAAGGCTTTTGGCACTAGATGTCGCCTTAAAGTCAATTCTAGCCAGATGGTGGGTTGCGCACAAAAAGAGAATGATAGATTGGGCACAGTGCAATAGACTCATGCAGATACGCTTTGGGCATGAAGCAGAAGAAAGGGCGTATAAGTACATAGGAGAGAGCGACATGAAAGGTCACATGGAAATATGTAGGGCTTTATGGTGGTTAGTATCAAAAATATAGTGGATGCACTGATTCATACACACATTGGACACAATTCCGAGGAATTTCTATTTAGAATTGGAGATGCGTAGGGAGACATCAACATGAAAAGTATTGTTCCAGAGATTCCAAATCAAGTTCACATTTGAACATGAATATCCCACCATACATACAACCCTACAGGCCATTCAAACAAATATTTTATCGTCGGTAGAGATGGTGGAAGAAGTACCTATATGCAGTGCACACAAAGCCAAGATGATGGTCGAGAAGATATTGGAATGATATAATGTTGCAGAGGAGGAATACAATGAAGAGGATACCAGGGCTGTACAAGTACAAGAGACAGAATAAACACACATAGTCAAAGATCAGAGCTTACCTCCACCACATACACATAGCCTATAAAGACAAAGAAGATCAACATTGGGATTACATAGAATCCTAAGTTTATGCAGATAGGAGACTATTGGAATGACGATACAATTGAGAAGGTGGTAGAATTATTATGGGAATATCAAGATTTATTTCCAACTACATTCTCAGATATGAAAGGGATAGTGGACGACTTAGGAGAAATGAAGATTCCACTAATACCTGGAGCTAAGCCAATACGACATAGACCTTATAGATTGAACCTAAGGTATAAGGAGAAGGTTAGCTAAAATATATAGAATTCTTTCCGCAGGAATCATTGAATCAGATGAAGAATCTGAATGGATTATCACAATGGTGGTATAGGACATGACAGTTGCACAGAAGAAATAATTGGTAGTGAAAGAAATAGACTATCAGTTGATTGCAAGGAACTTGTATAAGTTAGTGGTAGATGGAATCTATTGAGGGGTATGAGATCCTTTGACTCAAAAGTAGGAACCAAACCCGCCTTAGAGGCCCAATTAGACTCTACATCATTTGATGGGTGGAATGGTTCTCCATATCTTTCGATCTATCCAATTTACTGATGGGCTTTACTTAGTGATTGACATGATATATTTTTGTGAAAGTTCCTCCTTCATGTTAAACGTTTCTCTTTTTCTCTTTTCTATTATTAGATGAGTCTTATAAAGTAAGGTGTGATGGTATAAACCGATTGATAGAAGGAATTATTAACTACTAAAGAATTCTAAGCCTGGGATAACCCTCTTGCTCTAGCATGCAGACAATGATATTCACACTTATTACAACTATAGTAATAATATGTTAACTTGTCGGTATTTCAACAATGACTGAGATACAATTATGGAAAGAAAATGCACATGCAATAAGATAAGTGCAAGAAAAATAGTTTCATTAGCTCTACCATTCGATTCGCTTTTCAACATTTAGAACAAAAGAACTGTTTAAAGTATTGAAAAGATAGCTTATCAATAGATTCAGAAACTCTTACTCATTACAGCATCAACTACTGAATTCAAAGATGGAAGTAGTTCCTCCTCAATGCAATCACATAACTTCTTTGATGAAAATAAAATTTTTCTCTGTTTCTAAAAAAAACTTCTTAATTAAAGTTGCTCAGAAATAATTCTTTACAATTCTCACAAAAGAGGGTCCTTCCCCAAAACAATTGACCTTTCCCAAAAGGTCATTCCCCATATTTATAAAGAATCACTAACTTAAAACAGCTACTAAAAGTTTGATTTAAGTAAAACAAAATAATGACATGTGCCATCTTGATCTCTTTGTTTTCCTGAGATCGTCTAGTGGTTCTACTAGAGTGGATGATTCTTCTCATACTCTGACCACTTAACGAATATATCCTCGCATGTCTTAGCATACAAGAATCTGTGTTGGTCCATCAAGGCTTAAACTGTTTTCCTTATCTCTGTTTCTCGTTCTCTATATCTGATCATCTTGGCACTTAAACGTTGCAGTGTCATGCAAGCCTTGATCAGGTGTTCCATAAAATTATTTACCTGACATGGTGTCATGCTCGCCACCTACGCGATCTCTTCTTCCCATGATGAGTCATGTTCTGCATGTCGTTTAACTAGGTCATGCAAATCGACAAAGTCTTCAGGTGAGTTGAACTATGGAAGGTCAATGTCTTTCATCTCTCGATTGATCTTCTCCCAACTTTTCTTACACTCGTCCCACCTTTCTTATATCTTTCGTTGAGGATCCTGGTCCATACTTACATAGTATTCAGCTACCTTCCTGATTTGGGAGATGTTTATATCCATAAACACTCGGATGACATGCTCCTTCGTGTCTTGACCCTTCTATACTGAACTGATATAATTGATTCATTCTACCACCTGGTATGCCTTTTCATACCATCTCTCCACATATTTACAGGTTTCCAGTGCCATGAGATTGTCTTCTTGAAAATTGGATATGCATGCAGTGAAGAGATGTCTTACGCTCTTGAATTGTGGATATGCTTTTCGGAATTCACTCTTCAGGAAAATTGTTTCTTGCGTTGAGTCCTAGTAATATTTTTCCAGATGGTGCAGATGGTCCAACTCCTTCTTTGCGAAGGCCATTTCCTTTTCATCCCGTCTTTCTCGATCTAGCGTGGCATCAGTTATATCCATTCCTGCACTGATTAGATCAGTTGTCTTCACATTTTCCGTGCTGAGCAGTGTTTCTTCTGTGGTGATAAGAAGTGGTCTATCCAGTGTGAGCCACCTTTTCTTGGTTGTCCTTCTTATTATGGAATTCCTCTTTCTATCATAAGATAACGCATGTATATCGGTGACCTCATCCACGGGTTCGTGGATCTATTGGTCTCCCCAGTTCAGAGTGTTTCCTAGGATTCATGCCGTATATATTTTTTCTAGGACCGACTCTTGTACATCTTTGAAAGGGGAAACTTTTGTATGTTCTAATGACTTGACCTTTGGATAGTGTTCATCGGTTGCTAGAGTATTGGCCTTAAATGGAGATATAGTCATAGGCTCAACACTAACTTGGTGATCGATTGTTGAGGTGTCGATCTCTAGATGTTGTAATTCCTCTTCTTGTTCACCAGAGCCTAGCTCATCCTTGGAGTTGTCTTTCGAGGTCCCCGATAGGTCAAGAAATTTAGTGTATAGGATACTCTTGGCCTCATGGTCAGCCTGTAGAGGGTTTAGAATCAAACCATCGGTAGTTGGAATAGATGTTCCCCCTAGTTCTTTGTCCTCTTTGATTGGTACTGGAGTTATAAGCGAGACCTCTGAGATCTCTTCATCATCATAGATGGTAATCAAATCAAAGAGAGTGTCTGACACACCTATTTCACATGATGTTCTTTGAATCACCTGTTGGGATGGAATAATCACCAGTGACCTTCCTTGTGGTGACGGAACTTTGGGATTTTTTGGACCGACGATTCCCTCCAATAGAATTGTTTCCAAGAAAATTTTCTCTTCTTCAGGATTTCTTGTGTCAGCTGGGGTGACCGTCAAGGTTTCTATCAAAGGGTCAACCATGGGGTCGTGTTGCAGCCTTTCTATGACCCTTTGGGCTTATTCTAGTAACAACATTCCTCTTCTTTGTGCCTCTATTGCTTTGATTGCTTTTCTTTCATCTCTGACTCTGAGGACTTCCTGAGTTGACTATTCTATAGTATCGACCTACTCTTCCATACTCATCGCTTTAAATCTAGTCATATTTGGGCTAGATTTCCTCTAGAGCATCTCCTCCCAGTCCTGAGCACATTTTGTAAATATTTCTTCTTTGAACTTATCATGTGCATATGGAAAGAAGGAAGAGACTTGTGATTCATGTTCAAGTACCAGGCCTCTAGGGTAATGTTTACGAAATCGTCCTATGGGGAATCTATATTCCAGGTGGCTCAAACCCTCTTGTTTAGATTGCGCAGTATCCTTCACGATGTAAAACCCCATATGGAAACCATAGGGTATGAACGCTCACTTCTTGTCCTTAACTAAAGTGGCATTATATCCCTTAAGGATGGTTTTGTATCATATTTATCCCACGATGAGTCGGTCTGGGACATGAGCGGGGAGTAAATGTGGTGCGTCGCTGGCCCCAAACACCCTGATATAAGTCATGGTTTCCTATAAGTACCAATGGCCTAATTTTGAGATTATTTTCCTGGCCGCTATCGATAGTCTTGGGAATTCTTTATTAAAAATAATAAAATAGACCCGAGCTATAAATTCATCACAGATGAGAGCATAAGATTTTTTGTTCCTATTTTCCCACAAAATGTTGAAGTAGACATGTACAGGTAGCTTGGTGACATGCCAACTTAGATTCATGCTTGAAAAGACGTTCCTTTCACATATTATGTCTAATAGGTACAATGCCATGTGAAAAGTGGGCACTTCTCCATCCTTTGGTGTCTAGACCTACAATATGTTGGTGCTTAATTGTTTAGAAATGATTGCTCCCTAGTTGAAGCTACTCCCGGAGATGGCCACAATGTATGCCAGGGGTATCCATGCCTCTGAAAACTTAGCGCAATATCTCTCGCCATACAATCTGCATATTAGATCCATTAAATAGATGTATGGCTCCCTTAGATTTGTTTTCCTGTACCAGTCGTTGATTCGGTATGTGAATTTTTTGTCTTCCTTCCACCAGGAGGCCATCAATATACTGGTATCATGGAACTCATAAAATTTTACTACAAAATATGAGTTTAACCGCTCCTACGGGTCCTTGATCTTGTAATATTTCTGGACCTCCGTCAGGAGAAAACCACTGATGCATATGCCATTCTCGTCATTGACCAGACACTTCATTGCATCTGTATGGTTGATTATCCACCCCAGGGTCTCAATATAGGGCAAGACCAGGGTTCGGTAGGCTACCATATGCAATCATGACCATCAAATGTTTGGAAAAACCTAGTCATCGAGTGTCCTTACATCCAGGTCGTTGTAGGGGATAAATTCTGGGTAATATTCCTGGTTAATCTTGTTGAACAAATCTCCCCACTACCAAAGCATTATCTTTGACCCAGTGCTCGCCTCTGTGTTGCCAAATGTAGGGGGCTAGGAAAATTCCTTCTTAGTTGATGTTCTAATGATCGGCTCTGCTTTAGTAGAAAATTCCAACTTCCTTGCAGTGCTAGGAGAAGATCCTTCACTGACCTCTACTTCCTTCAACTTTAGTGCCCTTGGTGAGTGTTTGTTCGTTGGCTTCCTTGGAGGCATTTTTCTGCAGAGAGAGTAGATTTAGACACTGTCTTGTAGAGAGGATACCGATATATAAGTAAAATGCGACTGCCAAAATGATAAAATCAACACATACCTCTTCTTCTCACTAGATTAACTTGGTTTTGAAATTTTGAGAATTGAGTGCAACTCTTGAGATGCTCTTTTTGCTTCTTTGACTGCTCTGGAAATGAGAAACTTATGTACACAATGTTGGGATTCGAAACTGTCTTAGTAATTTAAACACGAAGAATACTTAGCTTGTCGCATCAGTTCTTCAGTTTGGAGCGTAAGTGCGGTTTTACACAATATGTCACCAAAATCCGCATTATGCTCGAGATTAAATGAAGTTGTAGGTTTGCGGAGCGGGAGAGGGATATATTGTGGTTCATCGACAATTTCAAATTCTCGTTATTCATTCATCGCATGAGGTAGTAATGTATGTGGAGAGAAACATTAATTGGCCTATTAAATGACAGAATCTGATCTTATTTTGTGTTGAAAATGTCCCATCATTCCGCTAATTTAAACGGGTGGATTGGGTGTCGGTGTTTTTCTTAGACAATGTTCATTGATATCTCTTGGAAAAATCTCTGATGCCGATCCATCTTGCCATAAAGCGTTGATGTGGAAATGTTGACCTAGAAGTGAGACTAGGAAAAGGGGAAATCTAAGGTGACTCGAGATAAAACTAGGTCGTATGAAATGTATACATGGAAAAGACACGTGGTGTTTGAATTTGGCCCCTTCGCCTAAGAGTTTATTTGGAATAGAGGATTTTTTGTTAGATATGTTCTTTGACAAACAGGTCCTACCCTGTCGATGTCAAAGAAGTATCGAGGATCAGCAATCGGTGATATGTTTAAACAAGTGTTCCCAACTTAAAGCCCTCGAAACTTGTCAATGTATAACATGCATCAGTGATCGATGATGTGTCAACATGAAAAGTTCCACGATTTAAATATTTGGGATTTCACTGACCCCAAACAATGCATCAGTAATGGGTTATCAGAAGTTCGTCATGGCTCATGTCGATGTTTTTCCCTCTCATCTTTCACCAACGTCAATTGGATATCAACAATTTCCTGAATATTCTTCGCGAACAATCAGTGCAATCCTCCTTCATTTTTCCCCGATGTCGATGATACATCGGTGATCAACGATTATTGTTACTACGTGGTCATTTTATGCAAGGATTTCATCGATGCCAAAAATAGGTGTGTGGGTCATAATTTTAGCTGTGAATTCCTAGTTAAAATGACAAGTTCTTTTTAGAGAAAAAAGGTTTCAATTTGATAGGTCAAAATAAATCCAAACGTGATCAATGATGAGACATGGAAACAAAAATTAACAATCCCTACACAACGGACTCAATTCAGAAAGAAGAAAAAAAAGAAAACCAGTTGTACCCAAAAGAGAAAAAATTTCAAAAATCTTTTAGGGTGTGTTTAGCACTCAACAAATGGTGATTCTCTGGGTGAAAACAGAATCTCTGCTCCTTCCTTCAAGCTTAGTTGAAGTGATGGAAGATACAACCCATTTGGAAGAATGGATTCTTGTTCGTATACCATAAAGTATGGAGAGTTTCATATAGCTTCCTTGGGCATTATTCTATCTTCCCATAAGGCATTATGTAACAAGCTATGCCAATTCCTTTGATTGTTTGCAACTGCTTTCTTCAATATCCTCACTAGGTTCTTATTATTTGGTTTTGCCACTCCATTTCCTTGTGGGTAGTAGTTTGCAGAGTATCTTATTATGATTCCTTTGTCTAGAGAGAAATTTGTTAATAGAGTAGAAGAAAAGTAGGAAGCATTGTCAAAAATGAGAATGGAAGGCATCCCAAACCTTGTGATCATTTTTTGTTCTATGAATTGGATTACAACCTTTTCATTCATGTGAGTCAAAGGGATGTCCTTTGCCTATTTTGTGAAATAATCTGTAGTAGTCAGTATATATTTATGTTGTTTTGAATAATTTGGAGTAATCTCCCCTATGACGTCTAACCCCCATTTTTCGAGAGGTCTAGATATGGTCACTAGTTAGAGTGGGATAGCTTCCCTCTTTTCTCTACCAACGCTCATTTGACAAGATTTACAATTTCTAGCATATGTGTGAGCGTCCCTAAATAGAGTAGGCAAGTAATAATCATCTCTTAATATTTTGCGAGATCTAGTATTTCCTACAAAGTGTCCACCTGCAGGACCATCATGGAGCTCCCTCGGAACCTTTTCTTCATCTTCATGTTTGAGATATCCTAGGAGTACTCCATCATAATTCACGCGGAAAAGTACTGAATTTACGAGGCAATATTGCGTAGATTTTATCCTCAGAGCTCTGCTTTCCTTAGGGCTTAGGTTTTCTAGGAAATTCCCATGATGTAGGAGGTAAATCCAGTTTCCATACTAAGATTCGTTCCCTGGGGGAATGTATAAAGCTTCATTGCACCATAATGTTAATTCATTCTCCCACCCGGGGTCTTCATTTATTAGATCTTGGGCTTCTGCGACTAGTTTACACAATCCTTGTCCCTTAACTAATTTGGAAGGTTTTATATATAGATCAAATTCTTGGACAACTTCCATCCAATTTCCCCTTCTCTCTCTCATCTCCTATTGAGTGAATAGGGATCAAACCATGGGATGAGGCAGGAAGACTTTGGTGTGATTTTTCAGGATGTAAGATCTAAAAATTTTCACTGCTTTGTATACCGCATAAGCTTGTTTGTCTATATCCATGTAGTTCATTTTGACTCCTTGGAGATTAGTTCTCATAAATGATATCGGTGCCTCATCATTGTCATCATCCTTCTAGGTCAATACTGCATCTATGGACTGGTCAGAGGTGAAAGTATAGAGGATAAAATATTTACTAAATTTGTGACTTTGTAGCATCGGATCATGAGATATTGCATTCTTGATATTGTTGAAGACATATTTTCATTCATCATCCCATTTAAACTCTGCATCCTTGTGAAACATTTTTTGTAAGGTTTTGGCAGTTTTAGGGAAATCGGGCATGAACTTCCTCACAAAGTTAATTTTTCGAAAGAAGGATTGCATAGTCTTTTTTTTATGGGGTAAGGGAAGCTGAGCTATTTCCTTTATTCGTTCGGGGTCTATACGAATTCATGCTTGATATATAATATGAACTAATAGTTTCCCTTGTTCTACACCAAAGATAGTTTTCTTAGGGTTTAAAGATATTCCATATTTCCTACACCTTTCAAAAATTTGGGTTAGATGTTGGATGTGGTATTCTATGCTCTTTGAATACATAGTCGTGTTGTCCAAATATACTACTACACATTTGTTAATCAATCCCCAAAAATCTACGTCCATGGCCCTTTGGAAGGTTACCCCTACATTAATCAACCCAAAGGGCATGTGTTTATAAGCAAAAGTTCCCCACTTGGTTCAAAAGGTAGTCTTCAATCGGTCTTCCTCTGAAAATAGGACCTGGCTATAACCTGAGAAACCATCTAGAAGGGAAAATATTTCAGAGCTAGACATGGTCTGCAAGAGCTGTTCCATGGGTGGGACTAGGTAGTTATCCTTTTTTGATGCTCTGTTAAGGTTTCTAAAATCTACACACATGCGGATCTCCGCAGAATTTTTCCTGACAGGAACCAAATTGGCTACCCAAGCAGAGTGTCTAACCTCAAAGATAATCTTGGAATATAACAATTTCTTTAGCTCTTGATACACCAGGGGTTCCAGATATGGATGGTACTTCTTGATATTTTTTTGGAAGGGTTTTACTCCATATTTTAACGGGATTGTGTGTTGGATAATGCGAGTGTCATAAGTTTTCAATTCTCGGTAGGACCATGCAAAGACATCTTGATATTCTCTAAAAAGTTTGAGATAAGATTTCTTGTCTTCTTTAGACACTATTTTACGTAGATTGACATTCTTAGGGTTTTTCGAGGTTCCTAGGTTTATAGTCTCATATATAGGACATGAACTCCCTATTTTTGTATTCTTTGACCCTTTAAATTTTTCCCTTAGGTCGAAAAGGTTCTCCAAATTGGCTACCCCTTGAGGTATCTTGTGAAACCTTGGTTTTGTAAATGTGTTAAGACTGCATAGAATAGATCTAGCTAAACAATAATACACACATTCATAGAGAGAATTGGAGAAGGAAGAAGAAGGAGAGAAAGAATGGAAAGAATTCTCATTAACCATTGTGAATAATGAATAATTTACACATGATATACTCTGTATATCTCAATGAGTTCGACTTGAGGTGAAAAAAGTCACCATAGTGGTGGTCTAGAGTGATCTAGGCACACACCAGCAGTTACGGGAGTGAACTGCCACCTATTCTAGTCTCTCAGGCAGTTACGGGAGTGAACTGCCACCTAGTTGAGTT
>SNQJ01S0241540.1:0-13461 GCA_010110895.2 Picea sitchensis
ATCTACCTTTTATGCCATGATAGAGGCTCTAGGGAAAACTTATGAAAAACCCACTCTTGAGTCCTTTTATGCTTCTTTGATTAGAGAGGAATATAATCTTGTACAACTTGGAGTGATCAACATTGCAGGTACCTCCAACAGAGCCTTAGTTTCCCAGCAGAAAGATAAACCCAAGAATCCCAAGAAGCAACATCCTCTCCTCAACAACAAGCAATATAAGGGTCCCAAACCCACTCAGACAACTTTTTCTCTGAGTGGAGACAAAGGAACAAAATATAAAAACAAGAAGACTGATAGACATTGCAACTTTTGTGATAAAGATGGTCATGATGAGTCCAAATGTTTCAAGAAGATGGCAACTTTAGAAGCAGTGATGAAGAAGAAGCACAAAATCAATATTGATCCTACTTCTTTGTCTTCTTCTCATTGACATGCACTTTTTTCTTATGGTTTCTCCTTCAATGCACCTTTTACTTCTACTTCTGATAAGTGGCTTATTGATTTTGGAGCATCTTATCATATGGCTAAGGATAGAAACATATTTTCTACTTTAAATGAATGCAACACCAAGAAAATATTTGTTGGTGATGATAGATCTCTTAGTGTTGAAGGATCTGGAACAGTACAAATAGAAAATGACCATTTCAATGATGTATTATGTGTTCCAAGTCTTTCTTGTAACCTTCTATCAGTATATCAAATCACTCATTCAAGTGAAGGTAAAACCGTAGAGTTTTCACCTCACCAAGTTGTAATCAAGGATCTAAAATATCCATCCCCGAGGTGTAGGACAGTCGGTGACAGAATGTGTTGTTAAGGCACTCAGTGATGTTAAAGTCATTGGTTCGAAACTTGTAGGGACAAAAGATCCAACCATGTTAAGGGTTGGTGTGGCTCAGGCCGGGTGCGATCCCCAGGTGATTTTGACGACTTAGATGACCCCGAGTCGCGGTTTCTTAGCCACAGGTTAGTGCCACATGTCACAAAAAAACTAACAAACAAACAAAAAAAAGGAGCTAAAAGATCCTAATCATGTTCTTGCAACTGGAATTGCTGATGATATTACCAGGTTGTACAAGTTAGCCAACTTTGGGTCATCATCTTTTTCATCAATTTTTGTTGCTCATAGCAATGAATTGAGCAAACTTTGGCATGAGTGGTTTGGTCATCTAAACTATCGGTCATTGCAGTGACTATGTAATAAAAAAATGGTGACTGGTCTTCCTCTTGTTTCATGCAGAGATGGTGTTTGTGTCGGTTGTGTTCTCAACAAACATCATCGGGGAAGTTTTGAAAAACATGCCTCTTGGCATGCCTCGGGTCCTTTGCAGTTTGTTCACAATGATTTGTGTGGTCCACTTTATTCTCCTTTTTCTGGGTGCAAGTATTTCTTAACTTTCATTGATGACTTTTCTAGATGTACTTGAGTTTACTTCTTAAAACTCAAGAGCAAAGTTTTTGACAAGTTCTTGGCCTACTAGGCCCTTGTAGAAAAGAAATTTGGACGTCAAATTCAAAGGTTAAGAATAGAAAATGGAGGCAAATATGTGAACAATAATTTTACAAATTATTGCACTACACAGGGAATCCAAATGCAACACACTATTCCATATACGCCATAACAAAATGGTGTTGCTGAGAGAAAGAAACGCACATTAAAAGAAATGGCTAATTGTATGGTCAAATATAAGGGATTAAGTCTAAAGTATTGGGCTGAAGCCATCAACTGTGAAAATTACATATTGAATCGCACTCCCACAAAGGCTCTTAAAAATATAACACTGGAAGAAGCTTGGACTAAAATTAAACCAGATGTAAGTCACTTCTGTGTATTTGGCAGTATAGCATGGGCTCACATTCCTGATGAGAAAAGGAAAGAATTGCAGCCTAAAAGTGAGAAGTGTATATTTGTTGGTTATTCTGACAATGTTAAAGGTTACAGACTTCTTCAATCACATTGTAATGAAATTATTATTATAAGAGATGTTAACTTTGACGAAAATCTCTTGGCCTGCGATCCTAATTTGACCTTTGTTCCTTCTTTGGCCTGCGAGCCTAATTCGAGGGTTGTTCCTTCTTTGGCCTGCAAGCCATCTTCAACGTTTGTGCCTTCTTCTGATCTGGTTTTTTCTTCAGATGATGATAGTGAGGATGAAAATACACCTCTGCCTGCTCACCCTCCTCCAGATGAGTCCTTTGAACCTGAACTAGCACCAGTTCCACCGCTTCCTAGATGGGTCTGTTCAAGAAGAGAAGTAGTTGGCTATCTTGTCAGTGATCCTTTAGATCAACGTCGGACACGTTCACAGTTCCAGTGAGCCTATTCTCTTTTGGCTCAAGTTTCATAAACTCATGATCCATAGACATTTGCAGAAGATTCAGGTCATCTAGATTGGGATACAACAATGAATGAAGAGTATCATTCTTTAATGGAAAATGATACTTGGGATATTGTACCTCTTCCAAAAGGAAGAAAAATTTTCATATGTAAATGGGTCTATAGAACTAAGTATGCATCATATGGAACTGTTGAAAGACACAAGGATCATTTAGTTGCCAAAGGATTTTCTCAAGTTGAAGTAATTGACTATCATGAAACCTTTGCCCCTGTGGCCAAAATGAATTCCATCTGCCTTGTTCTTTCCCATGTTGCCTCACATAAATGGGAGGTCCATCAGATGGATGTTAAATCTACCTTCTTGCATGGAAATTTGCAAGAAGAAATCTACATGGAACAACCTCCTGGCTATGTCCAACATGACTCTAGCCTTGTTTTTCACCTTAAGAAATCTCTTTATGGTCTCAAGCAAGCTCCTCGAGCTTGGTATGCCAAAATGGACACCTTTCTTATTGCCACTAGATTATCTAGATGCCATTCTGATCCTAATGTCTATACCAAGAAAGTAGGAAGCCATCTCATAATTCGTGTCCTTTATGTTGATGACCTTATCCTTAATGGTAGTGACTCAAAAATTTTAAACCATGTGAAAACCATCCTTAAGAAGAAATTTGAAATGACAGACTTAGGTTTTTTGCACTACTTCCTTGGCCTCCAAGTTTTGAAAACCAATGAAGGAATTTTGTTTTCCCATTCTAAGTATGCTTTTGACCTTCTTTGTCACTTTCACATGGACAATTGTAAACCAATTTCTTCTCCCTTCCAGTCTGGAGTCAAGCTTACTACCACCTATACTTCTCCAGAAGTTGATGCCACCTTGTAGTGTCAGTTAGTTGGTATCCTCTTATACTTGAATCATACCCATCCTGACCTTTCCTTTGTTGTTTTTCTTGTTTCTCGGTATATGAAAACACCCCATGAAAGCCATTGGAAATCAGATAAAAGGATACTTCGCTATGTTTGTGGTACAGTTCAGTTTAGGATACATTACAATTCAGAGGGGGGCTCCTTTATTGGTTGGTTTCACTGATTCATATTGGGTCGGTGACCCTGATGATCAGAAGTCTACTGCAGGTTATGTTTTCATCTTTGGTTCATGACCTGTCACTTGGGCCTATAAGAAACAACAAACTATTGCACTTTCTTCAGCAGAAGCAGAGTACCGATGTTGTAGGTGAATCCCCCTGTGGACAAGTGGATTCCCTCTTGGTCTATAGACTCATAAGGCCAAGACAGAAAAGTGCTTAACATGGACACTAACTTCCTTTTAGATCTAATCAATATAATAAATGAAAGAGGAGGAGAAATATATGTACCTTATTAGCTGCTTTTGTCCTTGTAAAGTCCTAGCTGAGCTTCGATCCTAAGCTCCCTGATAGATCCTGTAGAACAAAAAAAGATACAATGGACTTCCTACTGTACTGATATTAGCTCAAATATAGATCCATCTACTACATAAAAAAATCATATGGAACAAACATAAGTTTTAAAGAAACAGGACAAGCATTGATTATTAATGAGAACCAGTAAAGGTAATTACAATCCTTTGATGAAGGTGTAATAACTTCTTCCATTTCTCCTTATCCAACCCCTTTGCTCAAGTAATCTCCATTGATTACTTTGATGACATCACACTCATGAGATCATAAGTTTGATGTAATTCTCAATCTCCATCTCCCCTTTCACCATGAGAAGGCCTCCTTATATAACCTTGGAGGGGCTCAACCACTTGAGAGATCTTTGGGATAAGTTGAGGATTCCTCTCCTTCAGTTGAGGATATTCCCTGAGATCATGCTTTGACCATCTATTTGAATCCAACCACCTTAAGGAATTGAGGGATTCTTCCCTGATTTGTCTCAACAAACCCAAAACTTGCTCAGAAAGGGGTAGCGCCCCCCCAAAAGGGTGCACAGGGTGCTCAAACACTCCCCCAAAGAGGCTCAGGGAGCACCAACACTCCCTGACAGTGGGTAGGGGATTACTCCTCTCCAAAATCCATTTTTTAGTGGTTCTTTTAGTGGCAAAAGGTTTGTACTCCCTGTCAAGTGATTTCTCTTCTTCCAAACCAGCCTTTTAGGTGTCTTAAGTGTCTTTGTGATGTCGTTAGAGGAACGACATAGGAAATATGGAAGTATGATGTTTTTGACACTTGAAACACTTGTGGTCAATATGTGACACTTGTGGACAAGATGGGACACTTACAACACTTGTAATGATGACACTTGAGACACTATTGAAGTGAGTAATTTTGAGGTGTAACATATTTCCCCCCAAAGTATGAAGTTAGAAGACGATGATGACTAAAGTACTTTGTAGAATTTTTAGAATAAGGGTATGGACATAGAGAGGCTGGAAAAAGTTGCACACAACCACCAAACAAATATTATGACATGCTTCAAACCCAAGGTAGGCATACCTATGCTTGAGTGATAAAGAATTTTTAGGTATGGCCGCCATAAAATACAATGCGGATCCATAATTATATTGACAAAAGGTATAGCCATTGAAGATACAATGTGGATCTATACTCCTATGACCTGAACTAATTGTAGCCATGAAGAATACACAGTGGATTTACAAGATGACAAGACATAGCCACGACCAATACAAAGTGGATCTATGTAACAATATATGTGTCATAGTTCAAAAGAACTCCTTCGCAACTTGGGAAAAGTACATATAAGAGTGATGACTCAACCCAAGGTATTCTTACCGATCCTAATGTAGTACGAATATAACCATGTGAAAATATGTCCGGATGTCGAACATGGTAGAAACCACTTGATTACGAGTTAATGATGTAAACTGTTAACAAGCACGAGGGAGATCACCATTGATGTCAATGATTCCCAAGGTACTCTAGTACATTACAACGAATTTGAATGGATGAGATGGAGTCAAACATCCATGGAATCATTCAATCAGAGGTGAATGATGTAAATCCATTGTCAGACATGAGGAGGACTGCCATTGAGGCATGCAATCCCAAGGTACTAACTAGTTTCTAAGTCTAGTTCCTGGATAATGTGTTGAAGTCGAGAGGAATAGACTCATCGAAGGAGGGCCTTGATGTATCCCCCATCAATGACAAAAAATGGTCACAGAGATGTAATTGGTAGATCAAATAAAAATGGACTGACATGGGTATTAAAACAAGAAATTTGTGATGGCTGACTCTCGAGGCAAATACTTCCCTTGAACACTGAGGCACAACAATAGAAACTTGACATGGACCAAAACTTCAGAATACAGTGGATGTTGTGACTTTCGTTAGGTGACCCAAAGGAGTAAAAGAAACTCAGAGGATTGAATCAGTGTAGAGGTTCAGTGGGTTAAAATGCATGCAAAGACAAAGTGTCATGTTCAAGGGCGACCGTAAGAGCTATTGGTAATGTTCTCAAAAAACTGCTTGGCTTTCTTCTTTCAATTTCCCCCCCATCCAGATAGATGAGTACCTCTTTTTAATTTAACAAGCTCAAGGAGGGTAACACATGCTCAATATGACTCACCTTCGGTAAGTCCCTCTTCCTGTGTTTAATGAACTGGAAGAATTAAGGGTCCAGTCCCATATGGGCCCTTCAATGTATGATTGTGTAACGAGTCCAAAGAAGGTAAACTTGGTGGTTTTTCATATTTAGAGAGTCTGAAAACAACTTAAAGATGACTCCAATGTTGTCCTTTTTCGTAATATTAGTCTTACGAGGCCGAAAAAGAGATAAATTATCACTCAAAATATGCCCTTCAAACCTTTTAACGAGAGGGAAAGGAAGTAAGATCACTCGGAAATATTTTCATGTTTAGAGAGTCTGAAAAGAGCTTAAAGACGACTCCAAGGGGTTCCTTTTTCATATTATATCCATGCAAGTCTGAAAAAGTGATAAAAGTCTACTCGGTTACGTTCTCATGTTTTTTCAAGCACGAAAAAGAACAAATACTAAGCTCGGTATGACCCCATCTTGAGAGCTAGTGGTTTAACTCTAGAATGATCATCAAAGGCTGGAGACATGCCCTCCAAGATTCAATTCATTCACTGACTTTGAGGTTGTCACCAATTTCTCTACTAGACGAAGAAAAAGGGTAAGAGTGGATGAAAAGAAGGTTCAAGAGAGGTGACTGTTTCATTTTTTAACGAGCTTGACAAAGGAAAAGAACTATGCTCATGGCTCCGGGTTCAATCCCCATATTTTTGTTTCATTTTTTAATGAGCTTGCTAAAGAGAGGAAAACTATGCTCAAAGATTTTGTTTCATTTTGTAACGATCTTGCTACAGAGAAGAGAAATTGTTCTCGTGACCTCTATTTCATATTTTAATGAGCTTTCTACAGAGAAGATAAACTATGCTCATGGACTCTTCTTGATCATGGCTTCCAAGAGAATAACACACTGGAAGGACACCATGTCAAGGGACTAAACTCGGTCATGGATTCCAAGAGATCTTCACTGGATGGAAGAAAATCACTCTAGAAGGAACACATGTCGAGGGTCGCGACAAGGGTAAGGAGATCAGGCTCTAATATCCCTACCGAAGAGATCACCATGTCAATGATCAGATCCAAGTCGTCAGAATTTGAAGGCATGGGAGACAATGGAAAATCAACATTAGGAGGGGAGATAGAGTGTATATCTGCCCGAATTTCTTCACGAGGGGGAAGAAAAGAGGATCGATGATGGTTATCATCTCGAGGTAGCTCGTCAATGCTCAAGATTTCCACAATATATTCATCAGAGGGAAAAATTGGGGAAAAGTAGTCGATCGTAGATGACAAGGAACTTAACCGGGATGACATCAAGTAACTGTCGGGTGCCAATATATGTTGGCCATCCGAAGAGGGAGAAATGGATCGGACAACAACGTATGATGTTTTGGCTGTACTAAGTGGCATGGTGTCACCTAGTGCATCGAATTCCAATGGACTAGGTACAATACAAGGGTTAGATGATTCCAAAGATTGATAAGTCGCGGTCGAAATCATATCGATGATGGAAATATGATGTGTATTTGGTGGAAGTGGTGTAGGGAAGGTACCCATAAGGCTAGAATATTTCAGTAAGACAACACCAATGCTTTCATATGTAATCTTGTGGTCTCCCCATAAAGGAATGTTGTTGGTAGCAGGAGTGTGAGTGTCGGTTGTACATAAATCTAACTGATCAACAGTGACAATTTTTCCTTGATGAGGAAATTGTACACATCAAAAGACCGATGAGGAAATGACATTCATAGCAGAAAACCAACTTATTCCAAGTAATAAGTTGTAATCGATGGGAGCATCAACCACCTCGACATCAACAGTGACAGTTTTTCCACCCAATTGGATGGGCAGGGACTGTAAAAACCCATGGGGATGAAAACCTTGCCCATCGAATGCACGTAACATCATTGGGGATTTGTTAAGTGCAGGTTATTTTAAAATTTTCCAACATGCTAAAGACATGACACAAGTAGAGGCTCCCTCATCCAAGATGGTTCGGTGGATTTGTGGATTGTGAACAACAACATCAACTTGGAAAGCAAGTTGATGGGAGAGATGAGATGTATAATTGTTCAGGTTAAACATGATATGGTTGGACGACTCATGATCAGCAATTCCAATAGCGGCCAAGAGCGTTCTACATTGACTGGGGCAGTGTTGTAGAAATTCTAACGCAGACATAACACACGATGCTTGAGCCAAATCTTCAACAATGTTGTAGTTCTGGGCGGCATGTGAACTAGGATTAAAGGTAGATTTATGGATAATGCTCTTAGAAGGGTGTAATATAGAGTCGAACATAGGTTTCTCAATCTGAAGTGGTCCAGACGGAGGATTAAATGATGGAGGACTAATGGAGGACGATGATGGATCCGGTAAAGTATCGGTACTATTAGTGACCTTTCCTTTGTCAGGGTTACCTGGTGTGTCGTATGTCTTAGAGAGAGTGTTCAAATTAATCCCATTAAAAATATAAATATGTGCACTCGTCGAGGCCTCATCATGAGGATGGCTAGAACTTCCCCTAGGAGAGGGGGTTTGAGCAACCATGGATTGTTGTTGTGGAAAAGGATGAGTAAGCACAGCGGGTTGTGAATTTACCTTGAAAATTTTGGCCACTTCATTGCGATGTGGAGAGTCTCGAGTGTAGTGATCGTCACCACAAATGATACATGGGAAGTCTAGTTTATGTTGTGGTTGCTTTTCGGTAGCAGGTGTTTGAGCTTGATTTTTTGGTTGTTCATTGTTATTAGTATTTAATGATTTATTTTTTGTCTTCTTCTTACCTCCGAATTGTTGTGAAGGGGAATATTCAACTGCATTCACCTCAAAGATCTGAGTTTGGGGGGAGGTAGAGGAGAGTGTGGTCAACTGGGAAGTAGATTGAGTTTTGACGGAACCGATAACACCGTCCGCATGAGATGAGGATGATGGCTTGTATAGATTGGTATTAGCTCGAGCAACATTTGGAAGAAAATCATACAAAGTACCAAATTGGGAATAAACCAAATCTAAATACTGAGACCGAGCAATGGTTTTTTCCTCGATAACTACGCCGCCCATAGCGACATCGCAAGCGATCGGGGGTAAAAGTGATTTAGTAAACCATTCCACCAATAATATGTCAGGAATGATTAACTTGATCATCCTTCATCATCATCTCCACTCATGAATATGGTCAGAGATATGCACCGAGTCAGTTTGATGAAGGGAGGTCAAGAGTTTAGTACCCGTCTCGTTGCGAATAGGTAGTTGAAAGTGCATGAGGAAAGACATGGCAAGGGAGTTGAAATCATGAAAAGAAGCACGTGGTAGTTCAATATACCACTTTTTTGTAGAGTCAATAAGTGTTCGCTGGAAAAGACGCAAATGTATCGAATCATCCATGAAGGAGTTTGATGAACACCATAAATGGAAAGTCATCAAATGGTTATTTGGATCTTCACCAGATTTTTGGTCAAATTTTGGAATATCATAAGGAAGTTTAGCTGGAATAACTATCCAAACCGGTGAATGAAAAATAGGATCATTAGTTAACCGAGACAAGTCTGGGAGATCCATAGTCGCAAGGAAAGGTAGCTGTCGGTTAATTTGCGGATGATACTGGTGTGGCATAGGAACACCAGTAGGACCATAAACTAGGTTAGGTGGATAGTTGTAACCAGTAGGTGGATAGCCTCTACAACCTCTGTAAACTTTGCTTTGTGCTTCATATGTTCTATCGCTCTCTGTCTCTTCCAATTTCGAAATAAGATTTTTTCTCCTGCGTCCTTGTTTTGTATGGGCATCGCATGAATCTTGTTGAAGATGTTACCTTTATGACATATTCAATGAACCTCTAGTTCCTTCGTACTTTCCATTACTCTCCCTCGCCGTCTCTAGTTGGCACGATTAATGCAGCGTCCTGTCAGCTGTTTTCGACATTCAATTATGCTTGCCTTCATCATTTAGTACTTCTTATGTCGCCTTTGCCTTTCCCACTTGTTTATGTTTTGAACTAACCATTGTTCTTGTCTTCACTAGGTTCATATTCCTAAGTTTTCATGCTCCTTCTCCTTTCTCCTTCTCCTTTCGGCGCATTGTACCTCTGTTGGCACCATTTGATATCCTGCTTCTTCTTCTTTTTTCCCTTTTTTTTTGATTGTGCGGTGACTTTCAAGTTATGGGTGGTCGACTGTTCTAGTACAACTTCAGTCAACTCTCATTGATCATCCCCTTGATTTATGTGCGTCCTAAGTATTTCAACTATAAAACTCCCCCATCTGTGAAAGTTTTTACTTCATATGGCCCCAACCAGTGCATTCTGAATTTTCCTGAGTGTTGAATGGATTTGTTTTCATACATAAAAACTAAGTCTCCTTCCTTGAAAGTTTTTTTCTTGATATGTCTGTCATTTCAGGATTTGTCCCTTACTTTCTGCACTTGTTGTTGGAACCCTTCTAGTATCCTATTTTCCTCCATGATCATCAATTGATTCATCCTATCATGTATTGTGCCTCATTCTATCATGTGTGTAATTGCAACTACATGCAGACTGGGTACCATAAATTATAATGGAACCATTGCTTCCTGGTCGTATACCAATCTGAATGGTGTGTTTCTTGTCAAATTCTTGCATGTGTTCTTGTATGCCCACAATACTGCTAGTATTTTGAGGTCCCAGTCATCCCAGTTGACATTACAAATCTTCGTCAGTGAATTCTCAAGGATTTTGTTAAATGCTTCCACTGTTCCATTCACTTGTGGGTGATATGGATTTCTCTTTTGATTATGGAATTCAAATTCTTCATTCATAGCCTTAATTGTGTTGTTAATGAAGTGAGTGCCTTGGTCTCTCATCAAATTTCTTGGGCAACCAAATCTCGTGATTACTTTTTCAAATAGAAAGTGTGCTACTATTTTTGCACTGCAATCTTTCACTGGTTTTGCTTCTGCCCATTTTGTCAGGTATTTTTTCATGGTGATAATTGAATCCTCTTCTAAATCCTCTTTTCTGGTGGGTTAATTGGTCCAACAAAGTCTATTTTCCATTTTTCAAATACCTACAATGTTACCTGTGGTTGCAATGGCATCTCGTCCCTTTTGTTGGGTTTACCAACCCTTTGACAGACATCACATCTCTGGAAGTACTCTTTCGAGTCTATGTGAATGGTTGGCTACCATAGTCCTACGCACAATACCTTCTATGCGGTAGCTTTGCCTGTGTAATGTCCTCCTACTATTCCCTCATGGGCTTCTTCTAAAACCCTTGTTATTTCATGTTCTAGCACATATCTTCGCAATATGCTATTTACTCCCATTTTGTATAAGTTTCATGTGATCAGCTGATAGTCTGCAGCCCAGACTACCAGGTTTTTCTTCTACATAGTGTTATATTCATGTGGCACAGTACCTATACCTAAGTACAGAATGATATCTGCAAAGTATTTGTCAACAATCTAGACTGAAAATAATTGTGCATCCGGAAAGTTGTCCTCTAAATTTGTAGGTTCTTCTCCATTTGTGACCCTTGATAGGTGGTCAGGTCCTGCATTCAAATTTCCTGGCTTGACTATTGATTCAAAATCAAACTCTTGAAAAAGTAGTAACCATCGACAGATTCTCCCCCCCCAACACTGGTTTATTGACTAGGTATTAACGACTGAGTGATTTGTGAACATCTTAAAATGTTTTCCCAATAAGTAACGTCTGAACTTCTGCACTGCGTAGACCATAGCTAGGCCTTCCCACTCTGTAGTGTTATAGTTCTTCTCTGACTCTAATAGTTTTCTTCTTGCAAATGCTATAGGTTTATCTAAATATCTCGCTCCTGGTTACGCTAAAATATCTCCAAGTGATATGGCTAATGCATCTACATGTACATGGAATGTCTTCTCCCAGTCTAGAAATACTAGTATTGGTGTGGTGACCATATTTTATTTTAGTGTATCCTTAATAGTTTCTCCATTAGTGCAGTGATCTACACGTACCCTTTGATAAAAAAATTGTAGTATCCTGTGTGTCCCAATGTCGCTCTTAGTTGACATACTTTTTTTGGTGATGCCAAGTTAATGATTATGACAATCTTTGCAGGATATACTAGTAAACCTTGTTTGCATACTATATGGCCCAATAGTATCCCAAACGGTGTTCTGAAGATACATTTCTTGATGTTTAATGATATCTAGCACTACCTGCATATTTCTAACATTAGCCACAAGACCTCTACATGGTCTTTCGATAGACTATAGACTGTCCAATCATCCAAGTATACCTCTATAAAATGGTGGATAAAATCCTTAAATGCAACGATGACTACTCTGGAAAATATTGTTAGTGCATTCTTCATTCCAAACAGCATGACTATGTAGTGGTATGATACCCATTCTGTAGTGAATGTGGTCTTGTATATGTCTTCCTGTGCTATCTTGATCTGGTGGTAGCCTAAGAATTCATCAATGAATGAGTAAAGTTGTATCCTCCTACATTCTCCAACACTTCATCTGTGAAATGTGTAGGGAATGGGTCATGTAGGCATGCATCGTTCAACTTCCTCAAGTCAACGCATATTCTTATCCCACCTTTTTTTTCTCCTAAACTACCATCGGGCTTATCCATTCAGATTCCTCCACAAGTTCTATGATTCCGACTTCAATCATTCTATCGATCCCATCTTTAACTTTCTTCTTATATATTGGGTTTAGTATGTATGGTCATTGTCTGATCAGTCTTGCTTCAACTTTGAGTGGTATATTCATTTCTCTTAGATCTCCTTCTATGCCCTTCATTTATGCAAATGTTGTGGGGAACAGGTCGTTGTAATCATGCAGTAACTCTGTTATGATTTCTACTGTTTTCTCATCATAGTAGTCTCCAATGATGGCCATTTTGGGACTCTCAACTGTCCCAATGCTAAATTTCTTCACCTTGATTGGCATAGGAATTACTTTTGATTCTAGAGGTGGACCTTCCACTTCTCTTTCTCTTTCATCTAGTGCTTCTTCCTACACATGGTAGCATGAAAAAAGTTCTTTCACTGTTTGTCTCTTCCGTTGTTGTTCTTCTGTTATGATTTCAACTTCTAGTTCCTTAATGAATATCAGCCCTCTTATCTGCTTAAGTGTTGCATCTATGTTGGAGTTCTCATGCTCGAATGAGAAAGTGACTGTAAAATTATGTTGTAGCACTGTCCAGCTCGAAGTTCCTCTACGCAGTTCCTGGTCTGTATACCAGTTTGTTGGTATTCCTTCTAAGGTCTGTACGAAATGATGAGGCCATTCCTCTGGGGGTCTCATCTTCCATAGTTCTCTACACTTCTCCAAGTGTTCCGTCGGTTCCCCCTGTGCATCATAATTATGCTTCTTGTTGTTTTTATGTTCTGCACCGAATCTTATGCACAATGTTAGCACTCTATAATTCCCATAGGTTGTCAAGGGTAGAAGAAATTAATAGAGATAACTTATCAAAATGTTAAGGTCCTAACCCGCACATAGGTATATCAATGTATTCGGATGTAATAAAGGTCAATATTAATAAGGCCTTTCAATAAAATAGAATAAGGTGGATGTAAGAAGACCTAATAGAAGCTTCCGCTTCTAGAAGGATATTCC
>SNQJ01S0241543.1:0-13461 GCA_010110895.2 Picea sitchensis
GATAATTTAAAATATACTAATTAAATGAAAAAAGGAAAAAAGGGTTAATTTCCACATCTGCCTTTTTGAGTTCTAATTAAAAAGGGGAAAGAGGGAAAATCTAAAATATTAGGAAACTAGGAAAAGAGGTAAACATAAAAAGGGAAAAATGGAACATAAGGGAAAAAGTGGAAAGTCAAACTTAGTAAAGTATCTACCATTTAAGAGCTTTCTAATTTAAACTGAACTAGGAATTTAATGGTGGGGAAAGTCATTAAAACCTGTGAGAGAAATTGGGGACACCTAGGAGTGATTCTAGGAGTAACTCTATGTGGGTGAGGGAAATAAAGATAATTAATTAGTTAAAGAAATTAATTTATGGAGGAATGAAGGGGATGGGTGACACTTGTACGGGGAGGAATTTTTAGGAATTAAATTTTTAAAACTTAACGAAACAAGATTTTTGGAAAGTAAGGAACCACAAAACTCTATATAATGAAGGGAGGAGATGGAGGTTGGAACTCTTCTATTTGTGTAACATTATGCTGCAGAAATATCTACTTGACTGACTTAACTTGTGGGAGTTGGGATACCCAGCTCGGTGAGGAGTGGTGGCTCGGCCTTGCGAGGCAATATGGGAGCTAGTCGAAATCTCTGGATAGTGAGTGTGTGGCCCCTTTGCGGCTCGGGGGGCTAAGGGGGAAGAAGAATACTCCTAGCATTGGTTGGGAGGTACCAGTGTAGTCTCACTATTCAGAATGCGGGATTTGTAAGGAGCACGTAGGACGTCCACTCCGAAAAGGCAACGATATGTTTTCTTCGTTTTGTATGGTAAATTGTTTTAGAACTTATGCTTGAATCTGCATTTTTACTTGGGTGAGTGAACTAATTATCTAGATGGTTTTCTAAAATTTTCTTAGCCTAGCTCGATGATAGATCGGCTCCCATGGCTTCATTTCCCCGCACGTCTTAACCACCTTGCTATGTTGATTATGAGCTTTGTGGTTGTTTAGCCTTTGTCCCTAGCTCACCAATCCTCGCCTGAGCAGTCATCCAGGAGCTTGATCTATGGTCTCCACCTTAGCGTTAAAAGACCTATAGATCTCAACGCCCTACTTTTTTGTGCGAGGATGATGAGCGAAGGATGAACCTATTAGCCGTCTACCCTTGATGTTTGTCCCTAGCTGATTGTTGATTCTGTCATCTGTCAATGACCTTTGCGTGTGGATTATCTTGTGTCCTGGTTGGTTTTCTCTATGCCTTGACTGATAGAACCCCTGCAATCATTCCATGACCCTTCCCATTGGATCCTTGCATTCTCTTACTGTTGTCTGCATTGTATTGGGGTATTCTGGAAATGAAAAACGAAATGAATTCATCTCTGCATTTTACATTGGGTATTCTGGCAATGAAAAATGAAATGATTTTTGGTCTGCATTTTATTTTGGGTATTTTGGCAATGAGAAACGAAATGAATTCATCTCTTCATTTTACATTGGGTATTCTGGCAATTAAAAACGAAATGAATTCATCTCTGCATTTTACATTGGGTATTCTGGTAATGAAAAACAAAGTGATTTTTGGTTTGCATTTTTATTTTGTATTCTGGTGATGGAAAAGAGGAATTATTCTTGTCTGCATTTCGTTTTACCTTTGGGGCGATTTTTCCATTGATGAAGACTTTGTTTTTCTTCAAAATTTTGCTTCCATTTGATTCCCGTTAATGCCCACATTTTTTCTTTTCAATTCATCAAATTTCCTGCTGTGAAAGACCACGATTTGGAAATTAAAAACGGACTTTGTTGCATGCTGAAATCACCCACAATTTTATCCATTTAAATCACAACTTTACTTGTTGAAATGACCACGTTTTTGATAATCAGAATTGACAGTGTTGTTGTAGAAATCACCCACAATTTTATCCATTTAAATCACAACTTTACTTGTTGGAGTGACGACATTTATGATAATTAGAAATTGACTGTGTTGTTGTCTTAATTGACCACGACTTGCTTTAATCATTGCTTGAGTTGTTGTTGACTGACCACGAGTTGGTCCTTATGCAGTTTTGTTTGTCCCTTTTATCCTCCTTCGCATTGAACACATACCCAGCGTTCTCTCTGCCAAGCTTTAATTACCACAGCAATGTTACTAGCCATGTTGATTATCATGTTAACTCTAATAATAAATGCTATTTTGTTGCCTTATTAATTACTAGAATAATTGTTGCAGCAATGTTAATGGTTAGCAGCCTCCTTTTTATGTTAAAGGCCATGTTAATTGTAATATGAAATGCTATATTTTTGCCTTATTAATTGACAGAACAATTGCTACAGCAATGTTATTGGTCAGCAGATTCCTTCTATTGATTGAATTCCATAGCGAGTTAAATAGTTAACAGTTATATAAATCACATGGTTATTGCGCTATGAATGGTTATGTTAACAGTCATACAAATTGCCTTGTTAATGTTATGTTAATTGTATGTTAACTAGAATGTTAAATTCCTTGTTATTGCTATATTACTTATTATGAAAACAATCATGTAAACNTGTCATGTAATTGCTATGATAATCACCTTGTTAAATTGCTACAACACTGTTAATAGTTAGCAGTTCCCTTCTCTATGATAGTAGACCACTAGCATTGTTAGTTCGATCAATATAGCTAGACTACATGTTGAGATTTAATTTCTTATAAGTGTTAATGGTAGCATTCCACTTTAAGAATGTTAAAGTTGTTATTCAAGTTTATGGCTAGTTGGATGGGGATTCAAATTAATATAGAATTGTCCATTTAGGTTGTAATAAATATTAAAATGTGTATGGTGAGTAAAGACTAGATTGCAAATTTTAGACTTGTTAATTTAGATATGTAATTGATGTTAGTTGCATTTATAGATATCGCCTAATTGGTAACTCAGACACGCTAAATTGAGTTGTAATTCATGTTAAGTTTGGTTGGTAACTCGTTGACTAATTGAATTTAGACTGGTTAATTGATCTGTAATTAACGCCAATTTAAATCATAGATATTGACCTTTTAGCCTTGATTAATGGTTGGGTTGTTGACCAAGTCATTTTTATCTTGCGCTTCCCATTGAGGGTGTTGTTCATTTTATTTAATGTGTGTACTTGGTTTTGTAAACATTTAATGTGCTTGGTTGCTCATTGTAAGGGTTCTAGTTACTTGTGTGATTAATTTTGGGTGCATGGGGTTGTTAGGATGATTGTCCTTAGCTTAGTAGGCTTGGTCTGCTTGTGTTGGGTGGGATGTAGACACCTTCTTGTTCCTCAGAACAGTCCCCAGCCTTGAGACCTTAAATGGTCAAAATCAATGGGAACCTAGGCTTGAGCGTTGCTTATGTGTCCTGGAGGTCCTAACCATTGCAGGGTAGGATGGGTGGGTAGTCATTCTTATTCTTCATCGGTTGAATGCCATACATTACTTCTAGGTGCTTGATATTCTTTTATGTTAGGTCATTATGTTTTTTATGGCATGAGTTGCATGCATTGTGTTCTTCGTCGTGTTGTGATGTTGAGTACAATGTCATTATTACCTTCCTACATACACACACACAAAAAAAAAAAAATTGCACTTGTTATGTGAGGCTTGTTGTCGTAACAAAATGGGAGGCTCGTTACAGTTTGATCATGCAAAAAGTGGCCCATGATACTATTCAAATAAATTATGCAAAGACAAACCCTTATGTGGTACTTGATGGTAGTAATCTACATGTAGGAGATAGAGAGGATAAGATATCTTCCCATGAACTTAGTTTTATGCCTTAGCAACCTTTTACATGGGAAGAAGGAATTTTTGTAGAAAATGTATATCATATTGTGTCTTCTTTTGATTCCATAACATTTATGATTAATGAAGAGTCTTGTTGTTGTAGTAACCAACTAGTTGATAATTGAGTTTGATAGATTTGAAGGGAAAAAATATATTATTGGTTGACACCCATGTATTGATGATACATCTTCCAAAGTGGTAGGGAACTCCAAGTTCACATCATTTGGTCACAATATCTCTTCTCATGTCTATGTTTCCCATGAATAATAACATTGTCATCTTTCACATGTTGGATAGATATTTTAATGATTTAATTCTTCTTATTTTATGTCTATGTTTACTCCAATTTCTACCATTGATTGTTGGTGTGCATATGAATGCAGATTTGGAGTTACTTGAGTGGTTACACTAGCAATATGTTTTCACATAGTCCATTTTTTAGTCATTGTAATTTAGGATAGGAATATGATAGAATAATTTAGTTTATTTTCTTTACATAGTTGATTACTGTAGGTTTGATTTTTTTTTCAATAAATTCAGTTGTAAAGAAATGAGTAGAATTATTTATTCTTATGGGTAAGGCTACATATTGATTATTTTGTTAGATGTACCTATTGGTTAAATCCTTCATTGCTGATTTGCATTTTGATGAATTACAGTTTTTAGTTTATTTTCTTTTAATAGATTACTACGAATAGTATGATCTTAATTTTCTAATTTCTATTTAGTTTTATTTTCCCTTTATTACTTTCAGTAAAAAGTCTCATTAGATTAACTGAAAGAGAATTTCATGAACAATGGAAAGTTGGCATGTTAATGTTTTCTCGTGGATGAGCTTTTTGTGAAAAATTGTTTTTGACAATAGAGAAGCATTCAGTTGTTGCACTCTCAAGTATTTTTAGTTGTGTATTTGGATTAATTTTTTTATCATTGTCCATGCCATGGCATTCATGATTCTCCTATAGTCATCTTTTGATGGAAAGAGTATCATTTTACAAATTAATTAAAAATGAATTTTTAAAATGATATACACAGTAGTTCCTTTTTTACAATAAGCACTAAAGGATTTCCAATTTAATATCTATTACCTAATTGAATCTTGGTTGGAGAAGATCTTTCCAAGTTGGGTTTCTTTTGAATAATGATCCTATTGTCCTGTACATAATGAACATAAGTTTGATTATTAAAATTCTTTACATATACTCCAAACCATTTTTAACCTTTTGTTGTTAAAATATAGGTTTGGATTTATGCAGATGGTTGCACTCCCATTGAGTTATTTATTAGTTTCCTTTCATCCAGCATGTTTTAGCATAGACTTAGTGTAGTGAAAGTTTTCTTAGTTTTCTTTCTAATTATTTGATTAGATCATTTTTGTTTTGCTTCTTCATTTATTCATGTAAATAATTTTATTTTTAGTTGTAGGTCATTGAAGGATGAGTTTTCCTATAAAGTCGAAAATTTGTTTAATTTGATTTCTTCTTGTATATAACCACATCTAGAGATGGATTGTTATCACTAGTGTTTGAAGACCTTGTGGACAACATTAGGGAAGTGTCAATCTACATCTTTTTGCTTATATTATTTTACAAGAAATTGTATATTGTCAATCTTTGGGAATTAATAAATCATACTTCCACCAACTCAATAGTGAATTAGAAATCAAGTACCATTCATACTTCCAATTATGATTTATGATTTCATCTTAGACAAATATTTAATGGAAAGTTCCATTATCTTTAAAAGAATGAATATTTGGATTCATTTTTATTATGTTGTTGATTAATATTATTATCTCCATGCCATAGTATTGTTCTCTTACCTCATCACATAGGAATGTTGAAATCATTTCAATACTTGGAATTAGTGATCATCTTTGCTGCCAAAATGGTCATGAATACGTTGGTGAAAGATAGAAAATGAAATTTATAAGATTAAAGGTCTTGCATTTTTCAAAATCTTATTTTACTGAGACCTTATCCATGGTAGTAGGTTTAAAGGGTGTGAATTCTTGTATATATTGAATTCTGTATTTATGAGCATTTCAATTTGAATTGTTGGCACCGGGAAAAGTATAAGTTTATTCATAAACTAGAAGGGAAGGCATGAATGGATTAGTTGGAATAGTGAGTTTTATTCGATATCAGTTTGTTTGATCATCGTTCCCCATGATCATGTTGGTTTTGATTTCCAAATTATCTACTTTGGGCTGCAATTTCTTCTTGTTGAGATTTAATTTGTATAGGAATCATATCTAGTGAATCTCTTTCCCTTGGTTTAATTCTTGGAGTTGTATTTAAATTATTGTGTACATATCATTCATAATTTGTTTCTTTCCATGATTTTCCCCTGCTTTTGGGATTCAATGCTTATCTTTAAAATTTTATTTTATTTTACTTGAATGACTGACATTTTCATGTTTAGGTTTCTTTTAGTCTAGTTTTATATTATTTTTCATGATTTGGTTTTAGTTTTAGTTTTTAAACTTAGAACTTTGCCTCTTGTAGATATTGTTTTCATCTCTTAATTTGAATGTTGGTGTTACATGAGCTTATTGGGTGCCTTCTTTAGGAATGAGGTTTAATTCTTGAGTTTGAGTGTGGGGGGAATCCAACTTTGGCCACATACTGGAGGCATCTTCACAAGCCATGGAAAACATGGGTTTCTCTATCTGAAATGCATTTATGAAGTTCTAAGTTGTTGGAAATTGATTGATCATTGTGGTGGAACACATATGCCTATTAAACAATGCAATGATAATCTATAAGTAGAGGAAAGTATCTATCTATTTTTTTCTTTGAGCTTCCTACACCTCACATTTATAAGTTGGCTACTACTATGATGGTTTGTTGAGAGACATTTGGGTTAAACTTAAATCCATACAATCCACTTAGAAAATCAAATCAATCTCATATCACCCCACTTCCTTCACACCCTGTTTGCACAATATTTATACCCAAAATAAAAAAGGAAAATATTATGTAAATGAAAAGGAAGTTGGAAACATTTTATTTAGTGCGGGAAGTACAAGTAAACCCACCAGGGCTATGGACGCTCACTGATAGTGGGGTAATGCTTGTATGGTACCAAGGAAACTTCGTTAGGGATATGGACGCTCGATGGAAATGAAATAATGCTAGGAGAAGAGATATGAGGAACACACTTATGTGGATTTTTTCTTGTTATAAAAGTAAAAAACCATGGGGATGTTTTCTTTTTATAAAAGTGTATGGCCAATTAAAGGAATTAACATCATTAATTTTCTCTTTGAAAATGGTATGTTAGATTACAGGTACTTGAAATCTTGATTTATATCTTTCAGGAAATTTTGTATCATTGTGGTACATGTGGCCAATGAGAGTTTCCTTCAACTTATGAGATTATCCTTAACATTCAAATTTGAAGAAAAGGACCTAGATTGTATTGATAGAGATACCTGGTTTTTCCAGTGTGTCACCAATTGTTTTGGCCGCAACATCTCCCCTTTTATTTTTCTTAAATAAGCATAAGGAAAGGGGGGACCTACCAAATTTTTTATCTTTAATTCCTAATGTACAACTACTTGGATATTCCAGAAACGGTAATCATTCTTACATAAACATTTTTCAAATCACATCAAGATAGGCAAGATAGGCGAGATATCACTATAGTTTATAGCCCGTCATAGTTTCGATCAAACCTCAAGAAATGTACTTCTTGGATATGAGATTTATTTCTAATACATATTTTTTATGTTTTATTCTTGAAACTAATTATTGTGTGTTTAAAATGATAATATGGCACAAAAAATTACAAAAATAAATATTCAAATAAGATGTTGAAATTTGTAACAAACAGTAAATCTAAATTATCCAAAAATCCTTAGATGCCAAATTATTCTTTAAATACACATTTCAACATCTAACATGATTTAGAATAATTCTTGATCATATTTGATAGATTTACATAACACGTGTGAATATTTTACTTATCCAAAACTTCATGAAATGATGATAATTTGCAGAATTATGTGAGATTACACAACAGAAAATGGAAGAACCTAATGAGACAATATTTGATGATGTATTTCACTTCTCCTAGGCTATATCACCAAGTCCCCTTTAACGGTGAGATTATTATTCATTAATCTAAAATGTAAAAAATTACAATGAAAATGGACTTACAAAACCAAATTTGAAGTCACTCTTCAATTTTGTTGCTCAAACCCAGAAATAGAGTTTACCATTGAATTCCTCTCGAAATTATGAGAAAAATGCGTATAAACTCAACCATATTCTGAATTGGTGCAATTTAACCCTCTTTACATGCCAAACGATGCATTATGGCGCTCATTCATGGCAATTTGGACTAAGACTTTCATAGACGACATCTTAGCACAAAAATAACATCACCAGCATTCTCCTTTTGAGCAAATGAGAAAAGTGAGTATAAGCAAGGCTATGTTCTAACATGGTGCTTAATGGCATGCAAAATGAGACAATACATTCATGGTTCCACTCCTTGACATGCATCTCAATGCATTGTCCATACCCCTACATAGAAATCGATGGGCTCTCCTATGTCTACCTCTCACTCTGTGCTCAGTCTTAAACAGGCCATATACCCAAACGTGGTCCAAACCTTTGTCTAACGGCAACATCATGGTTTAAATGACCCCCGTGGAATCTCCGTCAAGTGTGGTGACAATGGTGTGTTGATTAAAAAAAAAAAATTGGGGAGGAGGCCACGGGTTTGAACCCTACGGACCTCTCCCCCTTTGGCGTTTTTTATAACCATGGTATATTGTGTAACGTACCCATTGTTACGACAACAAAGCGATGTGAAAGAGATAAATATTTTTTTTTCTTTGCATTATGAATTTAAAATCGTCACAACATAAATAATATCATCACAAGTGACACATAATCATAATTAATAATGACAAAAAATCAACGCATTAACATAACTAATAGCGACACATCATATATTAATCAATACATACACAAATTCATCATGTTCATCTGGAAGCAACATCATTATCGACCATTAAACATTTATCATAAGGAAACTACCCGCCAAACTTATCATGCATGGTTAGGACCTCCAAGACACATAAGCAACGCTCAAGTCCAAGATTCATCCAATTGATTTTGACCATTTAAGGTCTCATGACTGGCGACTATTCTGAGGAACAAGGAGGTATCTAAATCTCATTAATCCAACATAAACCGCAATGCCAACTAGATCATCAATCTCACCTAATCATCAATTATTCATGATGCAACGGGATATTCTACTATACTTATCATTTTTCAAGAAACAATGAGCGTAAATGAGTAAAAGGGCATTTCATAAAGAATAATAAATCAAGAGCATAAATACAATTTTAATCTTATGAAGCTTAACTATACATCTCATTTTTAAGGAATATCTTCTAGGAGTATGTAAGGAAAATCTATAATTACATATTCATTATGAGAACCCATAAGAAACTCAATCTTCTTAAGCGATACATGAATTCTAACAACACTTTTACATTATGTATCCCTTACATGAAACTTATAAAATCAATCATAGTAGCAATAATAAGAAGTCACATGTTGGCATAGATATAAGAAGTATGTACATTAATGCGATATATAAGGTGTTATCAATCATTAAATTTAATGGTCGATTACTAAAATCACCATTTTTAAAAACTTCAATTAAGACCCTTAAGAAATAGTTATTAATCAAATTCAATTTGTATAATCCTAAAGATTTAAATCACTTAACCTCTTCTACATTTCTTCACTTTTAAGTAAGTATTCTAATAAAGAATAAATTCATCAAAATGTATACGCACATATTATTGTTAACCTCAATCCTAATATTATTAAATCTCAAATCCTTGAAAACCTTCATCAATGTTGCTAACAATGAAGAACATAATTATTGTCGTCTACTAAGAATGTATTTTAATATGGTGTATCTATTTTGGGACTTGGTTGCAAGACTAAAGTTTAAAGTAATTACTTTCCAAAACTCCAAGGGATATCTTAAATTTCTATTCTTAAGGAATAAATAACTAATTTAAGTCATGTATTTGCATTTCCCTATTCAATGTTATAAAGCATTTAGAAACCTCTTGAAGTAAAAGTATAGCTCAGATTCTTAAAAACTTCAAAAATCAAATTCTTCATTTGAATTCTCAAATTTATTGACCATGTGAGGATAAGTTGTGTCCCCATAAAAGAATATCATAATCACTTAGTGAGGAATAATTAAGTCACCTGGAATTAGCTTTTATTAAAAGGAAGGATTAAAATATACTTCTTGAATCATTTCTTTAATTTCTTTATAAATTAAAAATTTAGTATTCCTAAAAATATTGGATTGAATCTAGTCCATCATACAAAGGGTTGACTTATTCCATACCAAGAATGAATATGAGAACAGAAATTAAACACACAAAAATGAAATTAAGAGTGATTGACAACATTCAATATAAATTCACAACGAATTATGAGTCGGAGAGATCATTTTTAAAAGGATCGCAGCCTCGCGTTGGATGGAATTTCAAGCACACAAAAGTGAAATCAACAACAGAAATTGACAGAGTTTAGATAATCGAAACCACCATTCCAGAGGCATCGATCAATGGTCTCTGTGTTTAGGGAAGTCTCAGTATGATACTCCAACGAGCACACAATCTGTGATTGTCTACGGAATTTAGAGACCGAGTGTCAATCCAACACTAAAGGAAGAGGGTGGGGTCACTGTGATACAACCAGTGTTTTAATTAAGTTTAGTTGGGTTCCTAAAATGTGTAACGACCCCTCTACTCCACATGTATGTCTGGTCGGCAAGCTATTGTCAGCCTGCATCATCAACGAATCATGTCAGAAATAATATCCATAATCATATCATCTAATCATATGCACAAATGTCATATATATACAACAATCAAACCCCAATAGTCTACTCCCTGACTCAATCCAGAGTCCAAGGGTTTCATCGATACCTCTGCATCCTCAAGGTCCAAATTCTGCACACTCAGGAGAACCAAGTCAATAGCACCTGTCTAAGTCAATCTAGAAAAATAACATATAATCACATCCATAATGCCTCATAATAATAATCAATAGTCAAAGGTATAATAATCCAGATCTCTTGCAAGCAAGTGTCCTCAAAGAATAAGTCCGCTCAGTGCACGCAAGAGCGGGATGTTACATACACCCCCTCTTGGTCTAAACTTCATCCCAAAGTTTCACAGTATATAAGTGCCAAAATAATGTGTATCACAGTATCATAAGTCTATGTATCCAACAAAAATGGAAACTATTGGTGCATATCATATGCATCCTCCAAGGTCGTCGAGTGCGGACTATATTTGTCCCACTAGACCTTGACCTCATATATTGTTCGACATCATAGCTATCGAATGTGATGATCCAGGATGCGGATCAGCTGAGCCGTGAGTGCACCCTCATGCGACACCCACAAGGTGCTCAAGTCAAAACATGTGTAGGATCACTAATCATAAAGTCTCAAACAAAGATGTGAAAGACATCGTGCATACGCCTCAAGAATTGGGCAAGGCTAGTCATTAGGCCATGTGCCTCTCTTTTCCACAATATCGTAGGAGATAGTTTAGCCCATTTTTCGAACTTGATTGAATTCTTATGTGGTTTTTGCCACAAAAATACTCGATCACCACATCATAAACATAGTCGACACGATGCACATCAACATAACTCTTTTGTCAATCCTCTGTTTCTTTGATCCTTTTTCTTATAGTTTAAGAATTTAATATTCCATTTCTTGGATCGCTTTCGGTCCCACCAAGACCCTATCCTCAAGTCAATCCCAACTCAAAGGAATCTAACACGGTCGCCCATAAAGAAACTCGAAAGGAGCCCTTATAATGGTGCCTTGATAACTGTAGTTATATGTGAATTCTACCAGGGGAAAGAATTATTCACAATGCTTCTATTGGTCCATCACGTACATGTGCAACATGTCTTCCAAGGTCTGGTTCATTCATTCGGTCTGCTCGTCAGTCTACGGGTGATATGTAGTACTAAGGTTAAGTTGGGTTCCCAAGGCCTCTTGGAAACTAGTCCAAAATTGTCCAGTAAACACCGATCCTCGATCAAATATAATCCTCTTAGGTACGCCATGTAGCCTCACAATCTCATTGATGAAATATCTAGCTATGTTAGGTGCCTGATATATCATATGCACAGGACTAAAATGTGTTGGGTATGTGTTATATTCTTTGTATGTGTGTGTGTGGGCACGTCAGATTCGACAACTGCATCTAACGATCCCTCGTAGAAGTACTCGGTTAATGTCATGTGTGTCGGGCTCTTTCCTAAGGGGGTCCCAGGGGGTTTCAAGTATGCCCCCCCTGGTCATACGCAGCATTCGAGGCAACGCCCCAAATTTTGTTTTTTGGTAGTTTTTGCTATTTTTAGCGGATATTGCTATTTTTAGCGGTTTACTAAATTAATCCCAGATTAAGGGATTAGGGTTTTGGTATCTATGAAATACCTAAAAAAATTGTATATATTGTATGGTGAATGGTGAAATTTGAGAATGAATATAAGAAAGGTTTTCCCGGTTGAGGGTTTTCGGTATAAAATCTCAGTGTACTTTGTGTATAAGCCATTGATTAAATTATGTTTTTCCTTAAGAATCTATATGCATTTCTTTACTTCATAGGTTTAAAACTTACATATGGTATCAGAGCTCATTTTTGGCTTCTTTGTTGTTGAGGTTTTGGCTCGGTCTTGATAGATCAAGTTTATCTTGGGTCTCTGATAAACCTGGCTTTAGTGGGAGCTTTTGCAGTGGTGATTTGAGTGCAGAAAGAGGAATGGCGAGTTCTTCTAGAATCAAGATAGAGAAGTTCACCAATAAAAACTTTGAGCTATGGAAGATGAAAATGGAGGACCTTCTTGTAGAAAAAGAACAATGGATTGTTGTGGATCATGGTACAAAGCCTACTGGTACGCAGCCTACTGGCACACAGACGACTGGTACACAACCTACTAGTGTACAAAATACTAGTACACCACCTACTAGTATGTCAAAGGAAGATTGGGAGAAGTTGGACGGAAAAGAAAGGAGTACTATTCGACTCTTCCTGGCAGATTCGGTGTTTTTGAATGTCTTAGGAGAATCTACAGCCAAGGAATTATGGGATAAGCTGGGGAATTTGTATCAATCAAAGTCCCTGGTAAACAAGTTGTTTCTTCGAAAGAAGTTGTATCATAATAGGATGGAAGATGGAGATTCTGTGACAGAACATCTAAATGCCTTTAATACTTTGGTAAGTCAACTTGGCTCTGTTAATATTATGATTGTAGAAGAAGGTAAGTGTATTACTTTGTTGTGTTCTTTGCCAAATTCTTGGGATAATCTAATTGTAGAAATAGGTAGTACCACTCAATCT
This sequence comes from Picea sitchensis, assembly GCA_010110895.2. Lineage (NCBI taxonomy): Eukaryota > Viridiplantae > Streptophyta > Pinopsida > Pinales > Pinaceae > Picea > Picea sitchensis. The sequence goes on from SNQJ01S0241543.1 coordinate 13,193, forward strand.
ACATTGAAGTATGAGGATGTAGTTTGATCCTTGTTATCTAAAGAGATGAAGTGAAAAACCATGGATGGTCACAACGCAGATGCTTTATTTGTAAGAGGGTGTACCCAAGACAGGAACCCTGGTAATCCTTCAGGGTGGAGATCTAAATCTACAGGTAGATCTAAGTCTCCAGGAAAATCTTTGAGGAAATGTTGGAAGTGTGGTAAAACAGGGCATTATAAGAAAGATTGCAAGTCTAAGAAGGTTGAAAAACGAAAGGGATCTAATAG
>SNQJ01S0241545.1:3432-13461 GCA_010110895.2 Picea sitchensis
CCCTTAGCTGGCGAAAATTGTGATTTCTTCAAAACTTAGTAAAAAATGGTTTAGTTTGATCTTCAATCCTGCTTCATCAATCATGGTCACCTCCTCTCATACCAAGGGCAGCTTCAGCCAAGGCATCAATCCTGAGGTGAGCTGTGGGTTTAAGTTTTTTTGTGAACAATCTTAAACCTCAATACCTTGTTCACGTTCTTCAATTTGCCATTCTATTTGAGAAGTTTCTTGTTTTTGTGTTTTGCAGTTTCAAACTTGATAGCCAATTGATCTAATGTAGATCCAATTTTGAGGGAGGATTTCCTAAGAGTCTCATTTTCTTTCTTTAGGTGTCGTTCTAACACCTTGAACTCAACAATTTCCTCTCTCAGCTTCTGGACTTTAGTTTGTTTGCCGACCTTCTTCTTTGATGGTGTTCCAGTTTCTTCCGGGGTTTCCATTTCTATAGCAGATGGCTCTGCTTCCATTTCTACAGCCATGGGTTCTGAATCAGAATCAAAGTATGGTAGGTTTAGGACATTTGTTGTTGTAGTTTTCTCTTTATCCTCTACCTGCTTCTCAAATTCTAACTTTTTCTTTGCTTTCTTTGATTGGGAGGGAGAAACCTTGGTGGCAATTTCCACAGGAGACAATGCTCTTCTTTTCCTTTTGCTAGTTTTTAAGGAGGTTAATTCTTGTGAGGGAGTTCCTCCTTTCTTGGGCTGAACCTCTTGTTGGTGCAATTATTTGCATAATGTATTACCAAACATAAATTATCAACCGAGATTCGTAATCAGTAGAGTTGATGCACTATATGTGCTGATAACAAATAGGTTCCTATGTCTGTTCAGTATAGCTTAGATAAGAAAACCAACAATAACAAAACATTCTGTTTTCAAAGATAACACTCTTCACACAATTCAGAAATTAGAAAGCAAAACTTGCAATCATGCACTCAAAAGATTTTGCACAGATAATGCCTTGCCCATTTACAAGCTCATGAAGTGGAAAGATGGACTTTGAATCTATTATCTGTAGCTAATATCCTTAACAACAACTAACAAGCAAATCTGGGCACACTTCAACAATACCACTCCAAACTTAGAAGAGAGAAATGATAACAAAACTTCTCAAGCAAACAGTGAATCAAAATGTTCTTGCTTAGATAACAAGTATGTTCATTAGAGGCTCATGAATTGAAGAGATGAACTCAGATCTTGTTCCCTGTAGCAATTAAACTAACAAGTGGGATGCTCCATTAAAGATCATGTATGGTGAAATATGGAGATCCAACTGTTCCTGCATTACCACACTTTGCAACAAATTCGAATAGTGAAATCAAACAAAATATCATGAAATCAAAATAACAAATACATGAAATGAAAATCTACATTAACAATTTACAATAAGCTTACCAAGCTGGATCGGTGGCCCTTGATGATGCCAACATGGAAGCTTTTATATCACCAAATGTTAACTTCTAAGAGAGACAAAATCACTGAATTCAATCTTGTATTAATCTCCAACAAGTAGGTTTACAAAAAGAGTCTTTTCATGAATCCATTCTACATCATAACAATTCTCCTTTAAGAACCATTCTTACATCATGATAATTCCTCTTTACTCAGACCTATGAGGTCTTATTTATACATAAAATCCATGGAGTAATGGATGAAACCGAATCCCCAAACTAAGAAAACAATTTTTACAATTTTAGGATAAATCCAAAAAATCTGTGTTTTTTAACAATTTGGGCAGATTCGAGCTAGTCCCCCACCCATATCTCCCAAAAAAATTCTAATTTTGAAAAACGGCCTGCATTTTACTCAATTTGTTATATTCTGGACAAAACCCATGTTTTATAATTTCTAGATATAATACCATATGCACAAAAATCGAGGCGCAAGTTGGCAATTTGAGTTTTTTTGATAATTTTGGCAGAATCATTCCCCCTGAGATGGAGGTCCACACATACGATCTGGGTGAATTTTGACTCTTATGTCCTCATGAAAACATCATTCTGGACAAAACCCATGTGCCCGATTTTCCTCTAGAAGCTTTCCAAAATTTTGAATTATTTCTAGTACCGGATTAACACAGGTTGGTACCGGAATAGGTGGAGCTTTGGTACCGGATCATGCTGCTTAAGAGTCAAAGTGATTAGTATCATACATAATCAAGCATTTAATCGAATTAACTCAAGAAAACTAAACAAATCATGCTTTAATCATAAGTCACCTCTTATGCATGTGAACAAGGTCATCGAGTGTATCATGGAGGAAATAATCAATTAGATACACATGGAATAGGTAAAATAGGCTCAGATAGAAGGTAATATAGGGCATTAGAAGTGTCAAAATGGAGACTCAACACCTCTTACCCAAATTCTCCCCAAAACAAGAGAAAGTCCCAAGTTTTGTTCCTCCTGCTAAGATCTTATAAAACTATCAACTTGATCAGCCCATGATGAAAAAGACTATTGCTGGCTTCCTTAGGATTGGCTTGAACTTTAGAAGACATCTTGGCAAGACTCTTGAGAAGGTAAAATGACATGTTGAGAGGCTTCTTACCTGTGAAATGGAGGAGAAATTTGAAGTGATAGAGCATGGTTCTTCCATACCTCCCCTCGCAGGTGTTGTAGACCTGAATCATCTTTAGCAAAGTTTGCCATTTCTCCTCCAAATAGCTCTTGGGGATATCCTTCTGCCACTTCATATGCCGATGTTCTTCTTTGAGGAAAAATCTGAAATCAACTTGGTTGAGGTAGTCTTAAACCACCTTTCTCCTGCCCCAGGCATCTCTGTAGCAGCTGCAACACTAGTCTCATGAATCTGCATTACCACAGGACCAAGTTGAACCTTAAAGCCATCAAACCCCTTGGAAAAAGCTTATGTAATACCCTGATGGTACCCCTGGAGCTTCTGAAAGAACCGATAACATCTAGCTTCCTTGAAAAGTTCACAGGCCTCAGGGTGAGCTTCAAGGTATGAAATATCTTGCAGTTCCCTCCTCAACAGGGCACTTCCTATTGTGATCTTCATTACCATACTTTCTGAAGACACCTAAGATAAATTATGCAGATACTAGGGTGGTCAGGGTATGTGAAGGTAAACGATAGATTCAAATGAAAACGAAGGTGGTGGTAAAACAGTAAGAAACGAGGATAGAGTTAAAAGATTAAGGGTTTGGGGTACCTGTGTGCAACTTTAAAACAATCACAAACTGACCATTGGTAGATTCAAATCATGGGAAGCCTCGTGACCATTCTTTTAGGATCAAGCGAATTGGATGAGCACGATCTAGTTTATGATTGCTTGATTTGATCAATAGATGAACGAATCATAATTCCTTTTGAAAATTGTATGAATGATATCTGTGATCGGTTTCTGGCAGCTTAACAACAAATGATGGTTTGTGTACAATAGCAGGAATGAGAATGACAAGACCCCTTTTTTAAATGCTTGAGATACAAGACTTTTGGAAGCTAACGATAAGTGTGTATAAGCCGTTTAGCTACCGAAAGTTTAACTTTTGGTAGCTAATGACTATAAGATTTTCTCTTTTAGCTACCGAAATTAAACTTTCATGCCACAACTAAACTATAACCAAATTCATGAATCCACTGCTTTAACCATTCTAAACCTTCAAAGACTCATATGTATGCATCATAATTCCAACTTACCACTTGCCAACTTTGGATATACCTGGACACCTCTTTGAAACACAAGAAACACCACTGGACCATTACTCCTGAGCATCTTATCATGAAGACATTCTCAAAATGATCAGAGCAAATTTCCAAATAGGTAACTGGAGAACAAAAGACTATACTATAGGACCCTAACAAAGCACACAAGCTATCTAGAATGGTGGTAGCTTATCCATGAAGAGAGAGATGTGTCAACTACACTCATTCACAAGAAGCTTATTACAACAAGGTTGAAAAGGCCTTTTAACATAAAGAAAGAATGAGAAAACCCTAAACATCCAAAACCCTAACCCTAGAAGATGAAACACTAAAAGGTTTGTGGGTCCTGATGTGGTTAGTTGATACGTCAACTTCCTGAGGACATAACGTTTTCATACGATATCAATTTGGGGCACTCAATATCCCATCAGAAAGATCTAGTTGAGAAGTAAACATTCTGAATGGCCTATCATCTTTCTTTTAGTAAATATTAGGTGTTTCAACATCAAAAAAACGTCGTTTAGGGCCTCAAAATGGTCCCGAGAGTTTGGGACCCAAAAAATTGCCAAGATGTGGAACCATTCTGAATTAGTGGAACAAGTGGGTGGCCACTAGTATCTACTTGGATCAATATATCAAGAGAAGATTACCACCTCTATAAAAATGCAAGAGAATCTTTCTTGTTTCTAACAAGAATTACTCTCAATGTTGGTTCTTTTTCTCTATCGGAAAAAATAGATCAACATATGTTTAGCATAAACAAATTTCAATTTCACAAGGAACATTGTTTTTGAAGTGTGCAGGTTTGTGCATTGATCACTTCTTTTTCTTTCATAATAAATTGAACAAAGAGGTTCTATACAATGAGTAAGATGTAATGAAAAAAAACATGTTTAACACTAAGAATCACCATGTTTGACATATGTAACATTTAACTACATGGACATCACCTTTGTGTGTTTGATTTATTATAGATGTAGATACACTGAAAAATTAAAAGGTAATATGATCAAATGAGATAAAAGTCGATAACTTATCAAAGATCACTCTTAGTTGAAGGATAAGAATAGCTCTAAAACTCAAATTCAGTGATAAATTAATGAATCACTCTATAAGACTCTAAAAAACAATTAATGAAAAACCCAAAGCATATTAGAGAAATTTTGCAGCAGCACCACCAACTAACATAGCTTGCAAAACTAAAATAATTAATACTTTACAGTATTTGGAAAAGATATTATACAAAGTGGCTATACAATTAGTAAGATACAATTATTGTCAACATTGGTGACATATAGAAAAGACAACTAATTAGGGACCATATTTCATGAAAAACATGCATATTTGCAACTTGTTGGCAGCCCTACACGATTTCGTTATTTGAACAAGAAATTACATTATCTGTAGCTGCCTTCACCTCATCTTGTAAATACTATCATTTTTAGATAATTACTGGATTAGATAAGGTTTTCATTAATTCTTTAAGTTTATGTTTTCGTTTTGTTTTATGCTTGATTCATGACTGAAAGCATGAATTAAACATGAAAACTTAGCTCCATATTATATTTCTATACAAGGCATTACTTTTAAGGGTCATCATGCTTATATCCAATTTAAATTCAACACTTGATTGACTTATCTTTGGAATGTTTTGGATATTGATATATTTTTTATATGCTTAGATGGTTTTCATTTGAATTATGAGGAATTTTTCGTTTTGATATATTTAAACTCTTTGCAAAAACAATAGTCGTGCTAGTAGTCATGTTAATCAATACACAACTACTGTACTCTGTAGTTAACTCACCTTGTTGGCACAGTGAACTAATGAGCCTCTCATTACGGGTATATTTTAACGATTATGTGTGCCAGACTTTCATTACCAGGAATGGTAAAGCTCTACGACCAAACCCTCGATGTTCATGCTATGATAACACACAACCTTCGTTATGGTTTGTTCCTATTTATTCATTAGGATCTGTTCCTATCGCCCCTTCTATCTAAACCTAAAACTGTTCTGAGACATCCCTGTTACATTCTATTCACGTTTTTTATGGCTCCTGTTGTGTGTCTAGAGCCCAATGGCTATCAGGCATTGCTATCACATGATGATGCAGTTAAAGATTTAAAAAGTCAAGGTTGGGATGCCTTCTTTAAAAGGTTTGAAGGCCATAACCTTCAGGTAGCAAGGGATTTTGCACAGAATTTCGATGGATGCAAAGAGAAAATTGGTGATACCCAGTTAGAGGTAACCGAGGAGTTTGTGAGTGAAGCCATAGGGATTCCATCCACCAGCCATAAATGGTTCAAAAACTCAAAGATCAAAGAAGTACCTTGGAGCCTCTTCACGACCTCCAAGAAAATCAATTGCTGTGTAAAGGGTATCCCCATTTCTTTGGTTAAATCTAGGTGGCATGGCCTTTTGTTGATCCTCAAAAAATTCGTGACCTGTGAGGGTCGTTATGGTTTAGTTTTCCTCTATCATATACGACTGCTTATGCATTTCATTGGCTTTAAATTAAAAATGCCTTTCTATCTGTTGAGAAGCCTGTACAAAATGTCTAAATGGTATAAGAGACAGAGCCTCGTCTCTAGTATTTTCCACCATGGCTTGATTAAAATTCTGTTGATTCACCATTTGACAACTGTGGGCGATTGCTGGGATGGATTTTTAACGAGAAATGGTTTTGCTACGACCATTCCTATAGAAAGCCCTAATTCGGGTGTCAAATCACTGTTGAAAAAACAGTTTGACATTCCAAATAATCAACCAGACTCTCTAAATAGAAATCCTCCAGACGAGGTAATGCCAAGTCAGTCTTCACATGAGCAACAGGTTGTTGAATTCAAGTTAAGTGAACCTCCTATGCCTGAACTAGATGCTGGCCATAACGCCACTGTGAAACCCTATGCAAAAAAATCTTGCAAATAGACAAAACAAAAACACACAACATTAGGGTTTCAAAACTAAAGAGAAGGTCGTCTTATTTCTAGAAAATTCAGGAATTGAAACGATGCTCGTTTGAGCTCGATCAGCGCGATCGAGGTCAATGAGGTCTCAGACTCTGAAATATAATATTTCTTGGCTTTAAAAGACCTGGATTGTCAAAGATTTGATCTTGCTGAACCCTATGACTTTGTTACCAGTCTTCCACCGTGTCTTAGGGGTATGGAGAGGTTCCCTGGTATTAGGCTTGGTCAAGGGAAAATAACATGTAAGGTCGATACAACCAGGTTTGACTGTACGCTTCATCAACATATCGTTCCTCCTGTATAGTGAGATGTTTGTTTACACTGGATTAAACAATATTACATTGATATACCCATCCTTCAGGCTCATATTAAAATAGTCACAGCTCAAAGCGAATTGCTGAGACAAGAAAATATCGACCTTAGAGTAAACGCAGACAGGGGGGCTAAATGCCTTAAGAAGACAGGGAACATAGTGATAAAAAACACAAACAATGTTAAAGCCATAATAAATTCTGAGCTACCCTGATCCATCTTTAGTCCATTGTTGAAATGTAAAACGATTTTCCTCTTATTATATTCATGTTGTCTATTTTGAATCGAATCAGTTTGAAATTAGATTTTGTTTGCAAAGATAAGACTGGCTACATAATCTTTCGATTCTGTAGCCAAGTCATTTTTAAATAAAGTTTTTTAGAAATTGTCTAACTTATTCTTTTTTCGTTTTCAGGAAATAGTAGATCTTGATGCTGATCATATGGTGGAAACATGTTCGATTTTGCATTGGAATGATTATTTTTTCCTTTTTTGTTTTCTTTTGTAAGGAAAAATCAACTCAGTTATGAGTTGTTGTTAGCCCTCTATTTTTGTAAATATTTTTGATCTCATGAGATCTTATCCTATCCTAGGATATAGGAAGATGGGACTTCAAAACACTTTAAATACTCTTCATTTTAGAAGGGAAAGAGATCTTTGCCTGGAACAGGTTATGGACAAATGATTTCAGAACTTCACGGAACAACTTATAACAATTCGGCTTTAGACCAATGTGAATGTTGTCCCATTTATGTTTTGTCTCTATTATTTTGGAATAGTATTGTGTTATACAACTTTAGTCTCTATGACATGTGATATTCCATTTTATTTGATCTTTTAAATGTTGTCTTTAATTGCTGTTTCAGTTAATTATCATTGTGATCAACATATCCATTGTCAGATCATGATTTTTATCTGATGTTAGTTGATTGATAATATGAACATTTCACATTAAGATTTACATTACTATGATCGTTCATAATTATAAGATCATCGTGTATACTTGTCTATAATTTTGTTCTCATATTTCTTGCTACCAATAAACATCTAGAGTTTGTTCTGGAGACACCATTAAAAAAACCTATCATAGATTTTTCTTACAGGCAGAACAACTGGAGTATCAGACTGCATAGAAGACATAGACATGACATAAAATTCAGGTTAACTTTGACCATTTGTACTTCCTTGTTTCATAACTTAGTTAATTCAAGTTTTATTAGATTTATAATTAGAAAATAGAAAATACAAAAATGTGCTTTCTTTATCTGCGTCTGATTTTTTTTATCTTTACATTGATTTTGCAAGGCTTTCATTAAAACTTGCAACCTGTAAATTCCATTCATAAGTGATATGTTCATATTTTCTTTTTCTATTTAATATATTTCTAAATAATTAGATTAAAGTTCATAGGTTATTATAGTTTTAGCATTAGATAGCTTTCCTCCTTTCTTTGCTTTAGGACCTTAGCTGGCTAACAGAGCCATTAAACCTGTCAAAATAGGTTATACCAAACGACTTGGGTTATTTAGACAACCTTGGACTGGATCTATTCTCCTAGTTGACGACATGTCAAATTTGCCTGTCAACATATGGCGCTAGAAGGAGGGCCTGAGGTCGATTTAATGATTAAATGTTTCATTTTTCAACCTTTCATAATTCCAGATTTATAAATCCTTCTTCTGTGTCACCTTATAATGCACTACAAGGCAGATTAGATGACAAGCTAACTATTTGGGGTCAATTTCTTCAATTTCTTAATTTTTCATGGCTCCTACCCAAATCATTATTTCCAACAAGACAACTGAACTCTTTTCAGAACTTACCTTTGATGGTGAAGGGAACACATCTGCAATAGACCACATCTCTAATTTTTTTTATAAATGTTTAAGACATAATACCATTGATTCTAATGTTACATGTAGATTGTTCGCTCTCACCTTCCGAGGTCGGGTTAAATATTGGTTTGAATCTTTTCCGACTAACTCTATTCATTCTTTGTCTGAGTTTGTAATTGAGTTTTTATCAGATTTTAACAACTATGATTATGATGAATTAAGTGAAGAATTAAGTTGCTTAAGGAAAGAAAATGGTGAATCATTCAATGATTTTACAATTAGGTTCATTCATGTTTTTACTAGATTCCCTTTGAAAGAAATGCCGCTTATTAATGAGTGGTTTGAATATCTCGTTTCTCTCTCAGACAAGCAAGATCAATTAATTGTTAACCAATCTGAATTGAGCACTAACACTCAATCTCAAGATGGTTCAAATTTTGATGTTGATCTTGAAGATTTTGAAGCACCACAATTTTTGTCAACTTCTTCATTTTGGAAAATCATGAGCAACATCATCTTTTACAAATTGCAATTGTCACCTCCAATCATTCTTTGTCAACAATGTCTCCTCCTGTTGAATAAGGAACCTTGACTTTAAAAGATGACAGTTGTCACACTCTCATAGATTTTATAACTGTTTCTAAGGTAAAAAAGGTCGAATGTGAAGTTGATAATCATGTGGACGATAAAGATTCCCATAATTTTGTTGAACAGGTCCATGATCAATCAGTAGGAGACAAAATCATTAGTCGTACTATTAATCAATCTTCTATCTCTAGTAATCTGCTCTCAAATTTTCCCATACACAATGAACCAAATTGTCTCTTAGAAACTATCTCATACTCTTTAAAAGAGAGTACAACAGATGTTGATCAGTTTATACAAGGAGAGGGAACAAAACCAAATTTCGAAAAGCATATACCTATCATTTCAAGAGATGCATTTCGTCTCCTCAATTCTTCTACATATTATTCCTTGTACCCTTATATTTTTGATCCTAATGTTGTGCAATTGTGTGTTCCATATTACCTTGGAGAGAATTCAACATTATATAATTAGGTACAAATTAATAGAGATTATCGAATAGAAGATAAAGAGGAAAATAATTCTGCCCATGAACATATTAATTTTTATTCTAATCAATTATCCGTGGGTAAAATCAAAAAATTATTGGAAAGAGTCTCAAATTGCATCTTCCATTGATTCATCTCAATTTGTGTTTAAAGAAGGATCTACATTTTT
>SNQJ01S0241547.1:2773-13433 GCA_010110895.2 Picea sitchensis
AGTTCATGAACAACACATAATTCATATTTCTTAAATACACACACACAATAGAAATATTTCATTCTTTTTTTTCAGCAAGAGTTTAACCAGACTCTTTAGGAAAGAGGTAAGGTGGGGTGTCACCCTTAAAGTTCTTTAAATATGGTTTTTACACAACTCATCCATGAGCCCAAGAAGGCCAAGTGTTGTAACCATGCTTTGATACCAATTTGTAACACACCCGACCTCTAAGTGGCTTTCCTAGGGATGGGGCCTCAAAATTTGGTTCTCCTTAAGTGATCAAATCCTTCATTTGGAGTCTCTACCACATTCTTCTCGTCCAAAGTTCTCTAACCATGGTCTCCATGCTCAAAACCAAGCCTAGAACCGACGGATATATCTCTTTGAAGTTCTTTGGGAGTTTATTGGTTGAGGGCCACGTGACGCCCACATGGATCCACCTCAACCATGATATTTCGAAGTTCCTCCCTCCATGGTGGAAGACCATCCATGGTCCAATCCCATGAATGGAATTACTCTCTTTCTCCTATATCAACTGTGGATGAATTCGATGATTCGACGCTTCATGCCTCTTTACTATCTATGCACAAGACCACTCAGATTTATGAACTTTCGAAGTTCTGTAATCTCACCACGTGGCTCTGACCTTCGAGTCATTCGGTCTCTCTTTACCATCCTACATCCCAGATCCTCCGGGGTCTCGAAGTCCTAGATTCCTAGAGTCCCAGTCATTTCACCAACCACTTTGGTTAGGTGGACATGTATCAGGAACTGACATGTAGGAGGGGTCAGGGTGACACATGTTATGTTCCAATGGGCCTATAGAGTACGCGATACACATGAATTCAGGTGACATGTGGCACATCAAGCTAGGATCCACACCACCCTGGATGACATTACTACACCACATGACCCCGGACTGAGAGACTTCTAACATCTCTTAGATCTCATGGTCGAGACCCAAACATGTAGGTTTATAGATCTACGTTTCTTGTTGCCTCAGGGATTCAGAGTTCGAGAGTGTTACAATGCAAACTCCTCCCATCTCCTGAAGTTCCTGATACACGAAATAAAGGGGCTAGCGCCACGTGTCCCCAGTATATCGACGATTGGGAAATAACCCGAAGGATCCCTTGATCTACGATTCTGGGTTTTTTGTGACTTTGGTCTTTAGGGTTTTGGATCTTGGTTTAGTTGGTCAGATAGGTTCACCTAACCACCTGAGTAACCGCCCAACATCGGTCAACCTTACAGGTAACCATAACTCTCGGTCATCTTCAACCAGTTTTTGACTATGAGGGTCATCGATACTCCGAAGTCTCGAACTTGTGGAGCTCCAAAGTCAGAAGGAGCTTAGTCCCCTCAGGATTAGCCTAAGGTTCCTAGGTATTGGTCATATGGGTCCTCCTGAATGGATCTCATCTGCTCATCTTCCAAACAAATATATTTCCCTTTTCAAGGCTTGAACCTCATTATCCTTCCTGATATTTATCATGAAATGGTTAAGGACTTGGTCTTGAAATCCTAGTCGCACGAAAAGGAGTTTGAAAGAGGTATCCTCTTCAAATAAAAAGGTTCAGGTCGACATGATATCTCCTATCTCGGTTGTCTTACAAGATTATGTCCCAGGAAGCCTTAGGAAAGTTGGGCATATAGACTATTAGTTAGAAGTGTAATTTCACAAAGAGATGAATGAATACACATATCATAACCATTCCACACAGAAACCATTTATAAATACACATGTATAAATCCATGCATTCATCCATTATTCTAGTTCAATACATAAAACAAGGAAAATACTTATCAAAACTGGATAACATGAAACGACTGCTAAAAGGGGTGCCCATTTCCTCCCAACCATAGGCTCAGTCACTCATAATAGATTTACCACTAGCCACACCCAAGTTAGACCATGAGGCTCTGAGATATAATCATTTCTTTCGGTTTAGCGACAGTCGGGATAGAGGTTACTCTCCTCCTCCCGCAGGATCTTGGAAATGGTTTACACAATACCAAGCAAGGAGGACCAACCTCATTTATCATCTTGTATCATAACCCGACTAACCATTTCCTTGTGACCAAAATGCCCATTCCCCAATTCTTCCTTGAACATGAAATCTTATCCTCTCGTCTCTCCACTCTTCATAGGTCTCCCTCTGCCCACCATACCATTCCTTTCTTGCCTTCCTCAACAAGATTGTGTGTGGCTCGAATTCCCAGTCCGTGGTCAGGTATGAAAGCCTTACATATGGGGTTCTCTTCCCCATCTCCTCATTAACTCTTGACAAGGTCTTCCCACCTACCATCCTGACTGTAATTCATTTTCGGGTCAGAGGATTGTTCTTGTCCTGAGTAATCAAATCCAGTAAGTTACTATTTTGGTGGAAGTTAACACAACTACTCCTGGTCCCCTTCACCTTCTCTTTCATGGAATTCATGGTCTCTCTTAGTACACCCCCCTTCCAACAGTCATGCAACAATTATCCATTTTCTAGTAAACAACAAAATTTACCTTCATTGACCTTTTATGCGAAGGTCTATCAAATCAAACTTTCACACATATTGATTTTTCCATATTCCCTTGGAAAATATAGTTATTTTTACAAACTAGGGGAAACATGGTGTTACATATGTGATGAACATAAATGTCGTATCTTCATCACATTGCAACAACTAGAAATTTATTTCAATGATAGGGCTATGTTCATCACACTGCAACGACATGACATTTTTTTCACATATGATGAAATGATATTTGTGTCACATTGCAATGATGAGGATAAGCTCATCACATTGCATTGATGAGACAATTTTGTCACAGTGCGACAATATGGTTATGTTCACAATATTGCGACGACGAGCCTATGTTTGTCACATTGCGACAATATGGTTATGTTTTCACATTGCGACAATATGGTTATGTTTTCACATTGCGACAATATGGTTGTGACTAGCCATGGTCATCTATGGACAACAAATTTCAAACATGGTTAACGATTGTCAACCATGGTCATGGTAAACCAAGGCCAATATAACTATGTTCCTCACAATGTGACAATGTTGTTATGTTTGTCACATTATATGTTCATCGTATAAGGATATGTTCATCACATTGCGACAATATGGTTATGCTTGTCACAGTGTGACGACAAGGATATGTTCATCATATTGTGAGGACACATATTTGCATCACATTATGAGGATAGGATATTTACATCATATTGTGAGGATATGATATTTGCATCAGATTGCGATGACAAGGATATTTTCATAACATTACGATGATAAGATATTGTTTGTGACATATTGATGATGACATGGCTATGTTCATGACATTGCAATGATAGGACATTTAATCAAAAAGTGGTGACAACATGACATTTATTGCAACGATGGGGCTATGTTCAACACATTTCGATGGGAGGACATTGTTTGTCACATTATGATGATAAGATATTTGCATCACATTGCGACGATGAGGCTATGCTCATCACATTACGACAACGAGGCTATGTTCATCACATTGATAGAAAATCAACTTGAATTTTGTAGATGATGAATTATACTTGTTCTAAGGACATTGATATTAAAGTTATTGGATTTATAGTTGTTTCAAGGACATTAATAGAAAATCATTAAATAATTTATACTTTTTATAAGAACAATGATAACAAATCATGATGAGTTCCAACTTTATACTCTCAATTGAAATAATTCCAACTTTTACTAAGGTTGGATAAAGGTATTGCACATAATTCCGAGGCTATTATTACAAGTAGCTTCTAATTTTTCTCAATTTTGTGCAGATTTCTTCAAAAATACAAAACTCCAAACCCACAGTAGGTGGGGAAACACATTCTTTAAATTAATCTCCTTTTTCTAAAAAAAAAAGAATTCTAGTTTTACTATTATTCTCAATATCCAAATAAACTTTGCAATTTCATGAATTAATTTTTACAACATCATAATTCAATTACCTTATGACTAAAATCAATTTCCAATTACTTATAGAATAGACTTCTTTGCAATTTCATGAATTAATTTTTACAACATCATAATTTAATTACCTTATGACTAAAATCAATTTCCAATTACCTTATGACTAAAATCAATTTCCAATTACTTATAGAATAGACTTCTTTCATATTGCTATTACTAAAAATAACATCAAAATATAAGATTTTTTTACAAATATATCATTATTTGTAAAGCAATTTGTTAAAAACATAAAAAAAAAAAAATCAATTTCCAACTACCTTATGACTAAAATCAATTTCCAATTACTTATAGAATAGACTTCTTTGCAATTTCATGAATTAATTTTTACAACATCATAATTCAATTACCTTATGACTAAAATCAATTTCCAATTACTTTATGACTAAAATCAATTTCCAATTACTTATAGAATAGACTTCTTTCATATTGCTATTACTAAAAATAACATCAAAATATAAGATTTTTTTACAAATATATCATTATTTGTAAAGCAATTTGTTAAAAACATAAAAAATGATTAATCATACATGTACTATATTTATAATAAATCTAGATTTTCTAAACAATTCTTTATCAATATAATTTCAATCTAACTTTTGATGAAAATCCAAGTATTTATAAAAATAAATTTATTTTAAGTTAATATTATTATAAAAATATCAAATAACTCATTAATGATTTCCATGCAACTTTAAGAAGTAGACCTCAACCACCTAAACGTATCGAAGTTAGATTAAATGAAAGATCAATTACTAGATTACATATTTTATTTAAACATTTATTGGTGGATTGTAATAAGAAAAAGTTCAAAATGTATAAAAAGATATTTAAACTAATACATTATATATAGTATTAATGTGGCACATGGAGATTATGGATACACATGGTAATCACATTGATGTAATGTTCAACTTGAAAATATAGATATTTAAACCAAAATACTATTCCATCTTAGATGTTTAATATATACAAATGATTTTTCTATAACTTGATACCATATATACCTATATCTATCTCTCAGACGTGGAAACACACCTACGTTTCATTGTCCATATGTTACTTCAATTATTAATTTTGTAAAACTCTGAACATTTAGTCATCATACTTTTATTTCTTTGTCAACAACTTCTTATTTCAACCTTACTTTCAAAAATAACTCACTACCGATTTCCTCTTTTTAAAGAAATGTAATTCTAATGTGAGTTTGCCTTCATGTGAGTAGCATATTTGGTTTAAGATGGCATCAAACTTACTAAGGAGTGAAAGATGATTGAAGGTATTATCTGATTGCAAGTTACTTCCTAGTCTAAAGTCTTTAAAGTTATATTTCTGTAAGCACTATATTTATGGAAAAACAAAATAGGCAGAAATTTAAAACCAGAAAAGACACACCAGTGTGGGAATTCTTGATTATATCCATTCTAATGCTTGGGGACCATCCCCACTGTTTGATATGGAGGATCATCATATTTTGTTACTTTTATAGATGATTTCTCTAGGAAGGTGTGGATCTTATGTTGAAGAGTAAGGTCATGTATTTACTGTCTTCAAGCAATTTAGAGCTTTAGTGGAAAGAGCACTGGTAGGTCCATTAAATGTTTAAGAACTAATAATGGTGGTGAATTTACAACAATGGAATTTGAAAAAAATATTGCAAGGAGTTTGGGATTGATAGGGATAAAAATACTTCCTATACTTCTCAACAAAATGGAGTTGCTTAACGATGAACACACTCCTCTAGAGAGAAAGGAGTATGCTAAGTAATGGCAACTTGTAGTAGGAACTGTGGGCAGAAGCAGTGATTACAACTTTTTATTTGGTGAATAGATCACCATCAACAGCAATAGAATGAAAGATTCCCTGAAGAGGTATGGAATGGTCACCCTTGTAATTATTCTAATCTTAAAGTTTCTGGTTATGATGCCTATGCTCTAATTCCAAAACATCAACGCTCTAAATTAGATCCAAAATAAAAGGCTTATCTTTGTTGGATATGGTGATATATTATAAGTATAGGATGTGGGATTACTACCCACAAGATCTCCATTAACAGAGATGTGATATTGGATGAATCATCTCTCATCAACCATATGTAGATGTTCAAAATGAAACAGAAGAAGCACCCAAGTATCAACATATTCAGCTTGAACTAGTTCAAACACAGATGAGCGAACATGAACAAGTTTCCTAATATGTTCACATGAAGAGCTCCCACATAGAAGACATGATTTATGATAACACAAACATACAGACGAGCCACAAACTTCCCCAAGGAGGTCTACACAGTTCAAAGTTCCTCCAAGAAGTTATGATGATTTTGCTTCATCAGTTTATTTAAGCACCGAAGGACAGTGATGAACCTTTGTTCTATCAGGAATTTGTGAAGGGTTTTAATAGTGATAAATGGAAAGAAGCAATGAAGTATTAAATGAAGGAATTAGGAGAGGAATAATACATGGGACTCGGTAGAACTTCCAAGAGACAGTAAAAACCAGAGGCTGCAAGTCATTCACAAGATGAAGAGGGGTGTTGATGATAAGGTAGAAAGGTACAAAGAAAGTTATTATTGCAAAAGGATATTCTCGAAGATGTATTGACTTTCATGAGATTTTTCATGAGTTGTTCAGATTATTTCAATTCTAAGTGTGTTAGCATTGGCTGATTTACTTGATTTGGAGTTGTTTAACTAGATGCGTTAACATTTTTACATGGAGATTTTGATGAGGATATATACATGGAACAACCTAGCAACGTCTTAATTGCAACAAGAAATTCTGTTTCATTGTGCTCAAGAAATCATTATATGTCCAGGCAACAAACGACAATGGAAGTAAGAAATTTGACTCTTTCATGATGAGCTAGAATTATACAAGGAGTGAGTATTATGATTGTGTCTACTTTAAGAAAATTGAATAATGGCATATTCATTATCTTAGTATTGTATTTTGACTATATGATTTTAGAAATCAAAAGCATAACCGAGATCAATGTGTTAAAGGTTTAGATGGCTAAGACATTCGGAGCAAGGAAAGATCTAGGAGCAACAAGACATATTTTGGGAATGGAGATATCTGTGAGACGTGGAAGAATGGTAAACTTTTATTGTCATAACATAAGTATGTTGAGAAGATACTTTTGAGGTTTGGTATGAATGGTGTGAAACCAGTCGTTCCCTTTGGCTTCTCATTTTAAGATTTTTTCAAGTTTATGTCCTAACTGATAAAAAAGATGAAAATGAATATATGTCTCAAACACCATATGATAATGCAAAGTAGGGAGTCTAATGTATGTGATGGCACAAGGCCATAAGATTACCATGCAATTGGGGGTGTCAACATGTATATGGAAAATCTAGGTAAAAAACATAATGCAGGAAGTGAAATGGGTGCTTCAAGATTTGAGAGGCACAAGTGATTACCGTATCACCTATAAAAGTGGTTGTGAATTGGGTCCCAGGATTAAGCGTTGATTCTGCACTCTTCAGTGATTTGACAAGAGAAGTTCGACTTTTAGGTAAGGCCTTACTCTACAGTGGAGATATTAGCTGGATGTCAAGGCTTAACATTTTTTGTTTATCCACTACAGGAGCAGAATACATAGCTTCTTCACGTGCTTGCAAAGAGGTAGTTTGGTTTAAAGGTTTGTTTGGTGAGTTTGGAAGGACGCAGGACAAAGTAAAGCTATTTTGTGATAGTCAAAGTCCTATTCACTTCATTAATCCATCCTACCATAGTAAAACAAAACATATAACTACTGGTATCATTTTGTAAGATAGGTCATGGTGGAGTCTCTGATAAGTGTATACAAAAGAGAACCCACATACATGTTCACAGTAATATGATTTTAGAGAAGCTACGATGGTGCTTGGCTTCTCTTGGCTTGTAGAAAAAATGGTAAAATAAAATAACAAGAAAGGTGTTAGGTTAATTGTTGTCAAGGTGGATATTGTTAGAAATTGGTGACAATGAATTCCTCCAAAGATGAATTTAGATCCTATTATTCTGCGTTGGTTGCAACTAAATAGACCAAGTTAGAATATGGATAGGAGTGCATTTAATAAACAATTTCTTTTGTAAATGTATATGAATTCTTGTATATGCCTGTAGAGGCAAAAGAGAGAGGGATATGAGAGAGATTTCAAGTTTGTTGTAATGTCCATGATCTGAATAACAAGATAACCGTTGAAGGAAAATCTCCCTGTGGACAGGTAGATCTCCTTAAAGAGCTAGACTCTTAACTCTAAGACAAAAAGTGCTTATCATGGTCATTGACTTCCTTTTAGATCTAGGTGGACTAGTGTGTGAGAAGGAAGGAGAAAAGAAGTACCTTTTACCAGTGTTTGTCCCTGCACACTCTGAGTTGAGCTCCAATATTTCGCTCCTCGATAAGCCCTGTAGACAAACAAAGTACGAATACTTCCTAATCTATCAATATTAGTCCAAAATAGGTCTATCTACTAAAGAGACAAATTCATGTGATATTGAACAAGAATTATAAATAAACAGGCCAAGCAAATTATATTAATGAGGACAAAACATTGCTTACAGCCGTAGATGGATTGAAACAGTTTCGTTAAGTCCTCCTTCTCTACCCCTTGCTCAAAAGATCCATGATCTGAATGAAGATAGCTTCACTGATTGCTCCCTATGAGATCATAGGTCTCTTGCTTCCAAAATATCTTTGTTCCAACACCACTTATAAGATCATAAGTTTGCTGTGATTCTCCCTTTCCAGTTCCCTTTCACCATTAGAAATCTTTCTTATATAACCTTAGAGAGGCTCAACAACTTGAGATATCCTTGGGGAAGGTGAGGATTTTCCTCCTTTAGTTGAGGATCTGCCCTAAGATCATGGCTGGACTAGGGATGCGAGCTCAACTGACTTCTAAGAATGAAAGGATCCTTCCCCCATTCATCTCAACAACTTAACAACTGCTCGGAATAGGCAACGCTCCCTCAAAAGGGCCATCAGAGCACTACAATGCTCCTCAGTAGGCTTAAGGGGGGCGCCAACGCTCCTAAATACATCAACACTCCCTCAAAAGGGCCAAAGGAGCTTTATAATGCTCCCAGACAGTGTAAGGGGGAGCGCCAGTGCTCCTAGAAGAGGTATAGGGGAGCACTCTCCTCCAAAAGCTTAGTTTTTTGAGTGTTTTCAGATGGAAAAAGGTTCATAAGCCTGCTGACTCATGTTTCCTCTTCCAAATCAAATGTTTGAGGTGTTTTAAGTGTCCTTATCAAGTCGTTATAGGGACGACATAGGCATCATGGCAGTATGCTTCCCTGACACTTGTGACACTTGTGAGAAAAATGCGACACTTGCGACACTTGTAATGACAACACTTGGGACACTATCGAAGTGAGTAATTTTGACGTGTAACAGATTGCCCCCCAAAGTATGAAGTCAGAAGACAGGAACTAATAACTGAAATGCTTTGTAGACTTTCAAGCAAGGGTATAGATGCAGAGAACCTGATAGAATATGCACACAAACATCCAACAAATATCATGACATGTTTCAAATCCAAGGCAGGCATACCTATGCTTGGGTGATCAAGACTTGCAATATATGGCTGCCATAAAATACACTATGGATCCATAATTGTATTGATAAAAAGGTATAGCCATTGAAAATACATTGTGGATCTATACTCGTATGACATGAACTGATTGTAGCCACGAAAAATACATAGTGGATCTACGAGATGACAAGACATAGCCACGACCAATATAAAGTGGATATATGTAACAATATATGTGTCATTGTTCAAAATAATTTCCATCGCAACTTGGGCAAAGTATATATCAAAGTAATCACTCAACCCAGGGTATTCTTACCGATCTCTATGTAGTACGGATATAACCATGTGAATAGATGTCCTAATGTCGAACATGGCATAAACCACTTGATTACCGGTCAATAATGTAAACCGTTAACAAGTGCGAGGGAGATCACCATTAATGTCAATGATTCCCAAGGTACCCTAGTACATTCCAACGAATGTGAATGGATGAGTTGGATTCGAACATCCGTGGAATAATCCGATCAAAGGTCAGTGATGTAAACCCACTGTCGGACGTGAGGAGGCCTGCCATTGAGGCATGCAGGTCCCAAAGTACTAACTGGTTTCTAAGTCTAGTTCCTAGATAATGTGTTGAAGTCGACAGGAATAGGCTCGTTGAAGGAGGGCCTTGATGCATCCCTCATCAACGACACGAAATGAACATGGATATGTAATTGGTATATCAAATGAACATGGACTAACATGGGTATTGAGGCAAGATATTTGTGATGGATGACTCTCGAGGAGGATAATTCCCTTGAACATTGAGGCACGACAACAGAAACATGACATGGACCAAAACTTGATGATGAAGTGGATGTTGTGACTTACGTCAGGTGACCCAAAGGAGTGAGAGAAAATCAAAGGATTGGCTCAGTGTAGAGGTTCAGAGGATTATAATGTGTGAAAATGACAAAGTGTCATGTTCAAGGGAGACTCTAAGAATTATTTGATAATGTTCTCAAGAGACTGCTTGGCTTGCTTCTTTCAAATTTTCCCCCATCCAAATAGACGAGTACCTCCTTTTGATTTAATGAGCTCGAGGAGGATAACACATGCTCGATAAAACTCACCTTCGGTAAGTTCCTCTTCCTT
>SNQJ01S0241548.1:0-13461 GCA_010110895.2 Picea sitchensis
CTTTCTATCAAAGACCACCTGCGATCAAATTATAATTATAATTTGCTTGCAATCAAAGACCGCTCCGATGAGGAATGAACAGGTAAATAAAGAACGCTCCGATGAGGAATGAACAGGTAAATAAATAATTAAAGAAATTAAACGTGCATCCAAGGAATGGAATCGAATCGTTCCTCCGAACCTGTACAATAAAGACGCAAGAATATCGTTCCTTTGTCCAGTCTTTGGCATGCATATATATTAATCATTCTTCCGAACCGAATCGTTCCTCCGAACTGAATCGTTTCTTAATTATATTCTTAATCATTTGAACGTGTCAATTATATATGCTCACAGTAATTTTTTAAGTATTCTTAGGTAAATGTAAAAAAGTAAACATGTTAACGGATGCCTTCATAAATGCAAGGAAGTTATGAGCAATAAATCTGGCTCATTGATTTTGGAGGACGACTAAGAATATGGCAGCATCTTCAATGCGTAGCCATCAGATTAGGGTTTAAGGCTAAATAAGGTTAAAAGATCATTAATTCTGCTCATTGTCAATAGGTATACGCCTTTCGGCGTAATTAAAAATAACTACCATATATTTTTTACTATTTTATTAATTCATCATTATTTTTTCACTATTTTATTAATTCATCGTAATTTTTTCACCATTTTATCAATTTATTCATCGTAAAATTTTCACTATTTTATCAATTTGGTCATAAAGATTAATAAATTATAAAATAAAATAACATTTTCATTATAAAGTAGATAAAAATAAAATTAATTAATCTAATCTTAATTAACAACTAAAAAATAATATTAATTTAAATTTTCTATTATAAAGTAGATAACAATAAAATTAATTAATCTAATTTTAATTAACAACTAAAAAATAATATTAATTTAAAATTGGTTGTTCAATAATCATACAATCCTAATTACCAACTAAAAAATAATATTAATTTAAAATCGATTGTTCAATAGTAATACAATCCTAATTAACAATAAAAAATAATATTAATTTAAAATCTGTTGTTCAATAGTCATACAACATGCAATAATCAACCATAACCTTGCAAAAAGGAACAAGCACCCGTGCAACACTTGTTTACTATATTAACACATATTTTACTATATTAACACATTGTCATTTGGAAAGACACCCTGTGAATGCAACCAAAGCAGGTTGAATATGAAAGGTAACATGCCATAATAAGGAGTTTCCTATAAAGGAAGAGAAATGAGTTTGTGATATGTGTTGGGTTGTTATATTCTTTGCAGTGAAAGTCTAGTCGAGGTGAATCGACTGAAGGTCGAAGGTCGAGGTAGATCGACAATAGTCAAGGTCGATGTGGATCTACAACAAGTCGAAGGTCAAGAGAGTCAACCGGGAAAATTCAAAGTCGAAGACATCGACGTAAATTCAATTGACAAGAGGTCGAAGTGCGGGTGTGAGACGATCGACTAGATACCAATTGAAGGTCAACTAGTAACCCAACTTGGAGTCGACTATAACAGAATCCTGGGATTTGTGGGATTTGTAGCCAATGATATGCATGGATCTGTAACCATTTTTGGGTGCCAATATTTAGGGTGTTTCCTGTTGTAAAGCCTATAAAGAAGCGTGTTGTAACACTGTAAAGGGTAATCGTAGAATGCACTTATGCAAGTTAATGCATGTAGAATTGTAGGTTGTTGGTCATGCATATTTAAGCCGAATTGGCTATAGGGTTGTTCTTGCGAAGGAAAGAGGGTATGATGTTGATTGTGTCTTAGGTGTGGACCAAGGTTAGAAATGTAACCTTTTATTTTGTTTGAATAAGAAAACAAGAGAGTGGAACACTCAAAGGAATGGTGGTTTTTCCCGGTTAAGGGTTCCAGGGTAAAATATCGGTGAACTGTGTGATTGCTTGTTTTATTTACATTCTTGATTAAATTGTTCTTCTCTTCTACTAGGATTAGTGTGGAAGTGTATTCATTTCCTGACATGTGGTATCAAAGATTAGGTTTTCCACAAAAAGTGAATGATCAGAGAGGTGTTATGCTTTGGCAAGTATATCAGATCTTGATTTTCCAATCTTGAATCTGAGAACTAATCCCTAGGTATAGTAAGAGTCATAAGTCATAAATTGTGTTAAAGATCGTGGTAAAGAATGGCTAGAATTTTGAGCTTTGGAGGATTAAAATGGAAGATCTTCTTATGGATAAAGAACAATGGACAATGGTCTATCCAGGTACCCAGCCGACATGTATGTCGACACAAGAATGGGAGAAACTCGAAAGAAGAGTAAGAAGTACAATTCGGCTTTGTCTTGCAGATTTGGTGTTGTTGAACGTCTCGGGTGAAGATTTAGCCAAGAAATTGTGGGACAAGCTAGGAAGTTTATACCAGTCGAAATATCTAGTAAATAAGTTGTTTCTCAGAAAGAAACTGTATCTTCTAAGGATGAGTGATGGTAGTTTGGTGAATGAGCATGTAAATGTGTTTAATACCATGTTAAGCCAATTATCATCTGTGGATATTAAGATCACTGATGAGGAGAAATGTATCATCCTATTATGTTCGTTTCCAAACTCCTAGGATAGCTTAGTCATGGCTATTAGGAGTAATACAATCACACTAGCGCTAGAGGATGTGGTTGATTCTTTGCTATCGAAAGAAATGAGAAGGAAGAACATGGAAGGATCGACCAAAGATGCTCTAGTAGTGAGAGGTCGACTGATAGAAAAAGATAAAGGCATATTCTCCTGTAGAAATTTCAAGTCAAAGGGTAGATCTAAATCCCTAGTTTAGTCGACATGAAGATGATGGAAATGTGGTAAATCTAGGAATTATAAAAATGACTGCAAGTCAAAGGAAACATAAGTCAGTTCTAGATCCAATGAGAAGAAATTGACTGAGAGAAAGATGACCTCGGATAAAGGAGGTGATGTGTACCTGACGTCTACCAATACATAGTCAGATCAATATGTTTGGTTGATCGACTCAAGAGAATCCTATCATATGACACCACATAAAGAATGGTTCTACAAATATGAACAATATGATGGGGGTGTTTTGTTCTTGGGGGATGACCCAAAAACCATAATTGTTAGAAGGGGAAGAGTCCAACTGACACTCTAGGATGGGAGGAAAATAACCCTTCCGGGTGTGATACACATTCCAGGTTTAGAAAGAAACCTGTTTTTTTCAGCAAGATGAGTGATGCAGGTGTGCATACTCTGTTTTAGAAGGATTCATGCAAGATGGTCAGATGTGTGATAGTATTAATGAAAGGAATTTGGATTGGTACCCTTTACAAGCTGTTATGGAATATTGACTCGACTAGATGCAACAACGTCGTTTCTCCTAAAATCGACTCGAGTACGATTCGAACTGACTCAATGTCGACACAACTCGACTCGACTCGAGCCAAGCTGGTTCAAATCGACTTGATAAGATATGATGAGATCGAACCGACTAGGTTATGGCACAAGAGGATGGGACACATTGGAGAAAAATGACTTTGAGCTATGCAAAGAAAAGGTATGGTCGAAGGATTTCCTGAATGTGGTTTAGAATTCGAATTTTGAGAACATTGCATATATGGAAAACAAAATTGGGTGAGGTTCCCATCTGGAGCGACAAAGGAAAATGGGATTCTATAACTGGTTCATAGTGATGTGTTTGGCCCAATTACAATGACTTCACTTGGTGGATCCATCTATTATGTATCCTTCATAGATTATTTATCCAAGAAGACATGGATATATTTCTCGAGGAAGAAATTTGAGGTTTTTGAGAGATTTAAGGAGTTTAAATCTCTTGTGGAAAAAGAGATAGAAAAGAGGATTAAAGTGTTGAGGATTGACAACGGTGGTGAATTCTCTAGAAATTAATTTGATCAGTTCTGTAAGCAGTGTGGAATAGCATGCAAAAATACCACACCATATACCCCACAACAAAATGGAGTTTCTGAGAGAATGAACAAAACATTGATGGATAAGGCAAGGAGCATGCTTAGTGGTGCTAGGCTCACACAAGAATTCTGGGCTGAGGCAGTTGAGATTGCAAGATATATAGTAAATATGTCTCCTTCATCGATGCTAGTCGATATGAATCCAAATGAGGTATGGTCTGGTAAGAATCCTTCAGTGACACATCTCAAAGTATTTGGATGTGATGTATTTGTGAATGTTCCCAAGGAAAAGAGGAGCAAGTTGGACAAGAAGGAAGTCAAATGTATTTTAATTGGATATAAAGAAGGAATGAAAGGATATAAGCTCTAGGATCCTGCATCAAGGAGAAAATTGTACAGTCGAGATGTGGCCTTCAGAGAAGTCAGAGGTAAATCCGATCCTGAGGAAGTTTTTCAGACCAAGACTAATCCTGATATGGTGCAGTTTGAACTGAGGAATGAAGAAGATGATTCAGATGAGTCGACTTAATATGAGGAAGAGGTGGAATGACTGACTCCGATGGTAAGGAGGTCAGAAAGGATAATAAAACTGGTTGAGAGGTATAGTCCTCCCGATTTCTGTTTCACATTTGTGCTAACTACCATCGATGATGAGCCCAAGTTGATTGGTGTGGTAGTCGACTCGTAAGAGGGTAAACTATGGAAGGATGCCATAGTTGAAGAGATGGAATCCTTGTACATGAGTGAGACATGGGATTTAGTCAAGTTACCTAGTGGAAGAAAGCTTGTCGGTAGCAAGTGGGTGTTCAAGAAGAAGATGAATTCTGCATGAAAAGTCGATAATTTCAAAGCTCGGCTGGTAGCGAAAGGTTATTCCCAAGTCGAAGGAGTGGACTTCGGTGATATTTTTTCCCCCATTGCAAAAACAAATTCCATTAAAGTACTAATTTTTTTGGCTACACCATTCGATCTGGAGATAGAACAGATGGTTGTGAAGACAACGTTCCTACATGGGGACCTAGAAGATGAAATCTACATGGAACAACCTTAAGGATTTGTAGTAAAGGGAAATCAAGAGTTGGTTTGAAAACTCAAAATATCCCTTTATGGTCTAAATCAATGTCCAAGGATGTGGTACTCGAATTTTGACACATACATCCTTAGTTTGGTATTTTTGAGAAGAAAAGCTGATCAATGCATAGATTCCAAGGAAGAAGGTGGGAGTTTCATATATGTATCTTTGTATGTCGAAGAAATGTTGCTGATTCGAGACAACATGGAAACAATAAAGGAGGTGAATAAGAAACTATCCTCCAAGTTTGACATGAAGGGTCTTGGTGAAACTAAATTCATTATGGGAATGAATATTAAGAGAGATAGAGCTGCTAGAAACCTCTAGTTGAATCAGACAAAGTACATTGAAACAATTTTGAAACGATTCAACATGCAGGATTGCAAACTGATGAAGGTGCCAATTCCAATTGGAGCAAGGATTACTATTGAACAATGTCCAAATACACAAGAAGAAATATAGGACATGGAACGTGTTTCCTATGCAAGTGTTGTTGGTATTCTAATGTATGTGATGGTTTGCACTCGACTAGACATTTCCCATGAAATGGGAGTGTTGAGAAGATACATGTCGACACCTGGAAAGGAGCACTGTAAAACTATCAAGAGAGTATTCAAGTATTTGTGTGGCATGAAGGACTATGTTATATGCTACCAAGGAAGACCCGAAGGTGAAGTGGTAAAGTATATGTACATGGCTTTGTCGATGCCGACTGGGTTGGAGATTTGGATCGACGAAGGTCGACCAACAAATATGTCTTCAAGATGTTCGATGGATAAATAAGCTGGATGAGTAAGAAACATGTGGTTGTAGCCTTGTCAACAACAAAAGTTGAATACATGGAAGCCACTCATGGAAGAAAATAAATGGTATGGATTCAAAGGTTGTGTTCATGAATCGGGTTTGAGAAGAGAGCTATGAAGGTGAGCTGCGACAATCAAAGCACAATATTTCTGGCAAAGAACCCTGCTTATCATTCAAAGACTAAGCACATTGATGTACAATACCATTTCGTGAGAGATATGGTGGAAAGTAACAAGGTGCTATTGGAGAAAGTAGACACATTGGAAAACATAGAAGACTCATTGACCAAGTTTGTGAGTGTTATGAATTTCTCTTGGTGCAGAGAGGAAATGGGCATTGGTACTCTGGGTCTATGAATGAAAGTTCAGGAATCTCTTGTTTTAGAAAAGAGACAAAAAGTGGGAGAATGTTCAGTTGTTATATTTTTTGCAGTGAAATTTTGGTCAAGGTGAATCGACTGATGGCCGAAGGTCAAGGTAGATAGGAAACAATCAAGGTCGAGGTGGATAGAAAACAAGCCGAAGGTCGATGGACTCGACCGAGCAAAGTTGAAGTCAAAGATATCGACGACAATTAAACAGACAAGAGGTTTAAGTGAGGGCATGATATAATCGACTAGAGACCGAATGAAGGCTGACTGGTAACCCAACCTGGAGTCGACTGTAACATAATCCTGAGATTTGTGGGATTTGTAGCCAATGATATGCATAGATCTGTAACCATTTTTGGGTGCCAATATTTAGGGTTTTCCTGTTGTAAATCCTATAAAGAGGCATGTTGTAACACTGTAAAGGGTAATCGTAGAATGCACTTATGTAGGTTAATGCATGTGTAATTGTAGGTTGTTGGTCATACATATGTAAGACAAATTGGCTACAGGGTTGTTCTTGCGAAGGCAAGAGGGTATGATGTCGATTGTGTCTTAGGTGTGGACCAAGGTTAGAGAGGTAACTATTTATTCTAATGGAATAAGACAACATGAGAGTAGAATGCTCAAAGGAATGTTGGTTTTTCTCGGTTAAGGGTTCCAGGGTAAAATATCGGTGTATTGTGTGATTTTTTGTTTCATTTACATTCTTGATTAAATTCTTCTTCTCTTTTGCTAGGATTAGAGTTGAAGTGTCTTCATTTACTGACAATATGAAGTGATGGAAGGGATATTTTTATTCTTAAGCACTTGATCCTGCATGAGTAAATTACTATGGACCAAGAATCTATCAAACCTGGCTACAATAGGGCTAGGGATTGATCTTTTGTTTTTCCATGTATATTTTCCCTTAAGAGGTTTTATATCTTGAATATCCCAATCAACTATCAACTCTTCTAGCTTCTACTTAAAGGGGTATTCAACATTTCTTCCACCCCTTTTCTCCGAGCTATGGATTGTTAACATATGACTCCTATATAATTATGAAGTCCTAGTATGCCACCTTTGTATTTCACATTTTAGGATATAGTTTTATCTTAAGTGTGTTTCTATATTCCTACTTTGCCTCCTCCTACCTTATCTCCTGATGAGGTGTCAATGTGAGAGCAATTCAGGTGGTTCAATTATTGTAAATTATATATTTGTATCATTAAAATGAATACAATGAGAGTGAGAAATAGTCAGGAATATGGCTTGAGGCCTTCTCCACCAAAGTTCTTATCTTGATCTTATGTGTTCTATTTATTATCAATTGGTATCATAACTCTTATGGTTTTAAGGGTTTGATAGCTTCACCATGTTATTTTTCCATGGGAGGTGATGTGCAGTGAGAGAATCCAGTAAAAGAGGAGCATTCAGATTCACGATGTGGCAACAAGAAAAGGTCACCATTCTTTCATTCTCTTGCTAGCCTCATCAATATTATTATGTTATTTATGAGATATATTGTAGTATTACAGAGTTGATCTACTATTTATGTGTAATGTTTGCATTCAAAGCTAAGTTCAGAGTTTTGATTTTCACTAGATCGTTTAAGCAATTTTTTTTTTGAGTATCTATTTCTCTAATCACATTTTCTTTGAACGTCTCTTCTTGGAATGAAAGTCGAAAATATTTAGGGTTTCTAAGATTAAGAATTGTAATTTTCATAATTTTGCTTAACCATATTTGTCTATCCTGAAAACCCACTTGTTGTCCTTGCTTGTGTTGAGAACACATTTTCCATTCTTGATTGGATTGAATTCTCACTTGTTGTTTTTGGAGAATCGATGCTCCCTGCAACATTACTAAGTTTTATGTGGTCATTACAGTGAATATATATCCTTTCAATTTGAATGTCAATCATACATGGCTCTCCCAATGCTTGAATTACCTTCCTTGGAATTTACCACCTTTGATTGAAGTTATTTGACCTTCTGGGTGATTAGCCAAGGTGGTTCTTACTTTTGCAATCATAAAGCACTCATGGCCATTTTGGTAGATTTCGATCTTGGGTGATCTTTATTTCAACTTGCATGAAACTTTTAAATACTTGCAACTCCTCAACAAACACATGAAGTGTCATGAGATATTTTTCTCTGTGATCTCTGTTGATTGGATTTTTCAATTAAAGTAGCATGCAAACAAACCTTTTCTTCTTCATAGGAGGCTAGCGAACCACCTAACCTTTCCATGCATTCCAACTAAATTCACATATTTATGTGGAATTCTATTTTATAAAGAGATCGATTCTAACTACATAGATATTGCAGAGAGCATCAAGGTTGACAATTTAGGCTTCAGATGCAAAAGTTAGAATGGTAGCAACACTTTACGCTTAGAATTGTGAGCTAGAATCAATTCACAATGATGTAAAAAACAAGTTTTGATCTAATTTACATCAGATAAATTAAATTAGATTATATTAAGGATTTAACTAAAACCTAGCAGTGAAAATTTGAACAGATTGCACCAAATCACATGGATCAGTTGTAATGAGAGACATGCAACATTTTTGAAGGCAGAGATCTATAACTTGTTGAGGTGGTTAGTGCTCTATGGATAAATATTATAGTGAGGTGGAAGGCACAAACACAATAATGGTTTGGTAGTTGGCACAAATAAGTAATGGTGCGTTGATAGGCAGAAATGGTTCAACTATCCTGTGGAGTAGTTTTTGCAGGCCACACAATTTAGTGATGCAAATGTTCTACATTGGTGCTTTCGATGTGTGAAAAAGGTGAGATCACAAGGAATCAAGCACATTGAACTTTTGGATTAACAAATAAAGTAGATATCTCAGTTAGTAGTGTCTTTAGCAATATACACATCTTTGGCAGAATTCTATGTGTTGTGTGTAAGCATTAATTTCACAATTTTGGGAAATCTGGTCAAGAATAAATTATGNAAAAAGGGATTTTTTATTAAGCCAAAAATGAGGTGATTTAAATTTTTTGAAAGAAGGAAGCTTTCATAATTTAAGGTTTGGTGTTGTCTTATTTTGTAAAAGGAAAGATTGAAGGATTGATTTGGAAAGATTGAAGGCTTCTATTTCTATTTACACTATCATCATCATAAGAAAGTTATCTCATAATAAAATAAAATGTTTTGCTCAGTGTCCTAGATCCACCCAAAATTGAATAAGGGGATCATAAGTACACTTGTACTTGTGTGTGATGGTGAATTTTTCATGGTAGCTTGTGATTTATGTCTAGTCTTGACATCATTAGTTGATTATTCAATGCAACACATGTATAGTACACAAGAAATTAAGGAAATGCAAGCACACACAAATTCATGTCATTCAAGCATAATCAAGGACATATGATAGAGCATATACAAGCAATCAAATCATATCCGTCATGGAAAAATCAAATTATTCAAAGGATAAGTTTATGAACTTGACACGTGATGAAGCATAATCCAATTTGAAGATCAATTCAACTTTGGAATAAACATTCATTGTAAACTTGCAATAGTTCCTTTGTAAGTGTCAGTATCAAAATCAATTTGAATTGTAATTTTCAGGTTCATTTTTAGTTGAACCCAACACCCTCTATTGTTTTAGTCCAAAATCCAATTGTTGTGCCTATCAATCAATCATTGTAAAATCAAAAGTTTGGGTGCATTTTCGGCAATATTAGACACCCTCAGATTACTGTAAGTAAGTTCAAGCGAGCATGGAGTTTAAACAAGTGAGTTCAATAGTTCAAGCGAGCATGAAGTACAAGCGAGTTTAAGTAAAGAAATTCAAGCAAGCTAGTTCAAGCAAGTGAGTATAAGTGAGTGTGAATAGTGATGGCCAAAATCATGGAGTTGGTTTCCTTATTGAAGAATTTGTTAGAAACAACCAAGAACAATTCAGTCATATTGGCCAGTGAAACATTAGAAAATGTTATCACATGTTTGTGATTCATGCAAACAAGTATTTATCTGTTGCAATCTCAATCCAAACTATTGAATGATGAAATAAGCGATCTCAAAATTCAACAACCAGTGAAGTGTTCTGAACTAGTTTTTGTTTCTAACAATCCTCTCTATGATGATGATGATGATGATGATGATGATGATGATGGTAATTCAAATCAACAGTGCACCCTAGAGAAACTCAACAAGACAAATACATATGTAGATGGAGATGAAGCTATTCATGAAGAAGTAAACCTTTCAATGATGCAACAACATGGAGTAAATCAACTTTCACAGATGTCAAATCAACAGGTTCAAAATATTCTTTCCAAGCCCATCATCAGACCTTGGGAAGAAATCAACAACAACAAGCACAAAACATGACTTGGATATGACAAGGAAGTTACCTTTCATATTCTCGATTGTTCTCGACCAATCTAATTCCAAAGTGTTAGATTCCTACAAGAAGTGTCAACTTCACCTATTCGAGTTTAGCATCAAAATGTGAAATGGAAACATTGCAATCAAGTTGGTCATATGGAAGATCAATGTTTTGATCTCCATCCTCATCAACATTTTCGAAAGAATAATCATCGACCATCAATTTGTTTTTCCAAGAGACTCGAAATTGCAAGATTAAAGATTCACTATGAGTGGATTGATCTGTTGGTGCAAAATTGGAGACCGAAGTTCTTGGAAGTTACCAACAAAGTTATTGTTGTACAGTCTAGCAGTGTTGACATAATCAACCTTCCACAAGGGTAGGAGGTCTCACTCGAAGCACAACTGAGACTTGTGTGTAGTGGAAAGAGTTAATGAGGACACAACATTAGATCTATTGCAATAAACTGCAGATTCCTACTGCATCATATAAAGAATTATGTCACCCAACATTTAAACCAACAAACACATCAGATAAACTAAGTTGTGCAACAAGAAGACAAGTCTACACATACAAATTTATTCATGAATAATGACAAAATCTCAAATACACAGAAAAAAATTAATTCCACAAAATAGAAACTATAGAATCATACACAACATAACAAAATTCTAAGGCCCCAAATAGTCTTTTATATCACCAGTTGCTCAAACATATCATACAGTGAGAATATTCATCATTTAAGATCATTACAGCACAATCTATATCTTGATACTCGTTGTTGGCTGTTAGGATATTTAGACACCTAGGAGTTAGTTAATATCTACTTGGTCTAATGTGTCGTTAGGTAAAAGTGTGTTTCTTAGTGTGTTTCTTTAGTATGCATGAGTATGCATTTTTAGTTAGGAAATCCGATGGTCACGATATGTTCCCGACATAGAGTGATCTAATGGTTCATACTCTCCTTGATCTTAACGGCCATTGATCTATGGATTAACACCCGATTGGTCCATGATCTATATTTAAAGAGAATGGAGGGTCATTTGCCGATGATTGATTGTGAGAAACCCTCTTGTAAAATCTCTCTGTAATCTTTTTCTTTGCATTAATAAACTGCTCCAAGTGGTCACGTTGGCTGGAGACGTGGATGTTTCCCCGTAGGGGTTTTACCACGTGAAAACATCAGTGTGTTGATTTTTGATATGGTTATGTGAGTGGTTACTGAAGGTGTTCATCCTCTGTTGGAATAACTGTGTTGTCGAACATGGTATCAAAGCCTGTTTGAAGACCCACTCGTGTTGTAGATCGAGATCGTGAAGCCGAGTTTCCTCATCTCCATTTTATGTCATTTCCGTACATTTCCAGGCTGAGAGGACTATTCCATTGCATCTAGAGCACTCGTTTCAGTCAGGAACACTTTTTTTTTCACTAGAAAAGGTTTCTGTTTTCCCAAGATACGACCATTACAATCAGATCCAGAGGTATAAAGCCTGAATACGCATTTTCAAAATTTCTGCAAAGTTTTATTTTGGTTTGATATTATTTGTTTCCGGGTTACTACTCTTTTAGATATGCGTATGCTCTTTGCCCAGCGCCCTGTGCAATCTTTGAAAATCAGAAACAAATAGGAAAATGTGCATCTTACGGGTAAACTAACCGAGATCTAACCCTTGTTGTCATTGAGAAGCACAATTTTTTTCTTGTGTGAAAAGGTTTTTTTTTAGCATGCTCTAAAAAGGCCATCTTCAACAACAACAACAACCCCAATCCTCTTTCTAAACATTACAATATGTTTCGTTGGACCATTTAGTTAAAAGTTGCCTTATTAAGTAAGAGGTATTGGGTTCAAGTCTCTCTTTTGTTACCTTTTTTGAAAAAGTTCATGCTAAAATTGTAAAGTGTATTTCACTTCAAGTATAAAAGTGAATCACTATAAGTAGCTTTAATATTCTATTTTAGAGTTATTTATTTTGCATGCAAATTTTCTGTTATAAAGTAACTTCATTGTAAAAGTGATCCCCACTTCTCTTTATAAAAGTGGGTCACTTCATAAAGCGGCGTACACTATCACGTGGTCATTTGGTTACCGTTTATGCATTGTTTTTTAAAAGGTATAACTCTCACATCCGAAGTCTGTTTTCAGTGTCGTTTTTTTTAAACCGCATAACTTTTCGAGCTCTTTCCATACAGATCATCAGTTTTAATTTTTAAATCCATATTATCTTCATATTTAGCATGTCTTATACAAGTAATGTTTTTCTTACCAGCACCAACTACTTCCAATGGAAATCTCATATGAAAGATTTATTAAGAAGTAAAGGCTTGTACCAGATTACCTCGAGAAAGGAAAAAGAACCCACTGATGATGATAAGAAATCCAAATGGGCTAATAGGAGTGATGAAGCACATGGACTAATCAGAATGTCCATCTCTCATGATTTAAGATACCACCTCCAAGAAATTGATGACCCCAAAGAAGCTTGGGACAAGATTGAATCTGTTTTTGGTAAACCCAATATTATTCGAGCACAAAATTTAGAAAATAAAGTACTGAACTTGAGTCCAAGTATTTTTTATTGCCTTAGAGACTATCTATCTAGGTTTAAAACACTCAGAATTTTATGTGAAGAATGTAAGATAAAAATGGAGGAAGAGCGTTGCATATATATTATTCTTTCTAAGCTAGGTAGTGCATATTCTATGTTTGTATCTACCTTTTATTCCATGAGAGAGGCTCTAGGGAAAGATTATGAAAAAGCCACTCTTGAGTCCTTTTGTGCTTCTTTGATTAGAGAGGAAGATAAGCTTGTACAACTTGGACTGATCAACACTACAGGTACCTCCAACAAAGCCTTAGTTGCTCAGCAGAAAGATAAATCCAAGAATCCCAAGAATCAACATCCTCGCCACAACAACAAGCAATATAAGGGCCCCAAACCCAATCAGATAGATTTTTCTCCGAATGGAGACAAATGAGCAAAATATAAAAATAAGAAGACTG
>SNQJ01S0241549.1:0-13500 GCA_010110895.2 Picea sitchensis
GCCTGCCTTGGGTTTTGAAATATGTCATGATATTTGTTGGATGTTTGTGTGTAGCTTCTGTCAGGTTCTCCAAGTCTATACCCTTTCTTGAGTGTCTACAAAAAATTCCAGTTATCAGTTCGCATCTTCTAACTTCATACTTTGGGGGCCAATCTGTTACACCTCAATGTTGATCACTTCGATAAGTGTCATAAGTGTCGCATGTTCCTTACAACTTTCACAAGTGTCGCAAGTTGTTCGCAAGTGTCGCAAATGTCGTTCAAGCATACTTCCATAATGAAGACACTAAGGAGGCACATAATACATCTCATACACTTGATTTGAAGGAGGAAAATGATTGACTGAAGTTAAGGAACTTTTATCACCTGAGAAGAGCTCTTAAACAAAGGCTTTGAGGGTGAGTGCTCCCCTAAATCAGCCTTAGGAGTGCTGGTGCTCCCCTATAAGGTCCCAGGGAGTGTTATAATGCTTCCCTACCCCTCTGAAGGAGCACTATCCATATTTGGAGCACTGGTGCCCCCCTCAAGCTTCCTAGGGAGTGCTATAGCACCCTGATGCCCCTTTTGAGGGAGCGCTATCTAATCTGAGGCAGTAGTTGGCCCGTTGAGGAGAATAAGGGGAAGATCTCTCAAGATTAGAAGGCAGTTGCATTCGAATTCTTGGTTCCATCAGAAGATCCCTGATCCAAGGAGGGAATTCCTCAACTTGTTCTAAAGATAAGTCAAGAGGTTAATCTCCTCTTAACCTATATAAGCAGGCTCTATGGTGGTGAAAGGGAGGAAGAATTGCTAGCATGAAACCTATGATCTCATAGGAAACACACAATCAGTCAAAGAAGAGTGATCAGTGAAGCTGCCATCATCCAGGTTGTGGATCGTTCGAGCAAGGGTTAGACGAAGGGGACTTGACGAAGTTGTCGCATTCACATCTACGATTGTAAGTATTGCTGTCGTTATTCTGATTAATATGATACACTTGGCCTGTTTATTTCTAGTTTGTGTCTGATTTTGCATGAACCTATCATTGATAGATAGATCTATTTTCAAACTAACATCAATAGAGTAGGAAGTGGTCGTACTTTGTTTGTCTACAGGACTCAACGAGGAGTGAGAGTTTGGAGCTCGATTTGGAGCGTGCAAGGAAAAACATCGATAAAAAGGTACTACTGTTCTCCTTCCTTCTCATATGTTGGTTTGTATGGATTTGAAATGAAGTCAGTGTCCACGTTAAGCATTTTCTGTCTTAGAGTAGGGTCTAGCTCTTTGAGGCAATCGACCTGTCCACAGAGAGATTTTCCTACAACAGTACCAATGGTTCCAAATGCAACTATATTGCAACTTATGCAACTATATTGCAACTGTATTCTCAAATATTGGTGAGTGGTCAAATGAAACTATATTGCATCTTATCCAAATATATGCAACTATATTGCAACAAATTCATATGCAACTATATGGCAACAAATTCATATGCAACTATATGCAACTATGCAACATGCAACTTATGCAACTTAAGCAACTTTATGGAACTTATGCAACTTTACGCAACTTTATGTAACTTTACACAACTTATGCAACTATGCAACTATATGAAACTTATGCAACTATATGCAACTTATGCAACTATGCAACTATATGAAACTATATGATGGATAGGTGTGGTAATTTCAACTTTATACAACTGTGTTGGTACTATATTGCAACTTATGCAACTGTATGGAACTATATTGCAACTATATGCAACTATATGAAAATATGAAACTATATGCAACTATGAAACATGCAACTTATGCAACTTAAGCAACTTTATGGAACTTATGCAACTTTACACAACTTTATTGCAACTTATGCAACTATATTGCAACTTATGAAACTATATGCAACTTATGCATATAAATGCAACTATATTGCAACTATATGCAACTAGGTGTGGAAATCTCATCTTTATGCAACTATATGACAGATAGGTGTGGCAATTTCAACTTTATGCAACTAAATGAAACTATATGCAACTGTGTTGGTACCAAAAATGTATATTGGCACGATGACTTATCTTCTTGTTTTAACGAGTGTAGGTACCGCCAAATAATTTTCTATCAAATCTATCTTCCTTGAGTGATGATCAAGATATAGTAAGAGGTTGAAAGTGAGATGTGTTGTACTAGATCTACCGGTTCTAGATCAACTAGGTTGGAAAAGGTAAGGAAAAGATTTTGTACCCGTATGCAATTTTTTATTGCCAACGGAGGGTTGTGTAATTATGATGTTGATAGCATAGGTGAAATTGAGTTTCCCTTGAGGTATAAACATCTAGTGCAACTATGGGCACCTAAGGAGCTAGCTGAAGTGGACACAGATTTCTTCATCGGTGGGAGGATGTATCACATTGCTCCTTCATCCTTACATGGATTGGGGTTATTTTCCATGGATGGAATAAAGGTCAGCTATGGTACTGTAACTGAATTGATGGAGTATGTCAAACCATTATACAAATATAATCACTGATTGATGCTGGTCCGATATACACAAAGTATGAAAAGATACAGAGCTGCCACAAATTATATACAACTACTAGATAACAATCAAAATAAAGGAGCAACTATGTATATTTATGGAAGGCCAAAAGCTACTAGAAACATTGCAGGCTTTATAAATAGTACACGACTAGTGGAAATAACTAAGAAACTGAATTGCATATTTGATGCACGTGAAGGAAATCATATATTTGTATGTGCAACAAAAACAATAGTTCCAGGTGAAGAGTTGTTGATCGATTACAACTTAAATCGAATAGATGGAGAGGGAGACCATGGAAAGGCACCCACTTTGCCTCAGTAGTTAAATGTTAAATACACTAAAAACTTATGACTACAACAACTGAATTTCAGAAATTTCAATTTTTTTTTTCTGTTATTACTGTAATATTTCATTTTCTTAATGTTACAGGTGAATTTCATAACTTTTATTGAATGATTTATTGTGTCAACATCTGTCCAGGGTGACTGTGGTAGAAAATCACCCACTACATGATGCAGCCGCACCCGCAGGCACGCCTGCTCCCTCAGGATCTTCTTCCACTCATGGCTCGAAGAACTCAAATTTTCCTCTAATTCCCTATCGGGAATTTTCCTTACCCACAACAACTCTTCAAAAGATCCCTTTGTGATCGGGAAATTGGACTTTGCGATTTCGCGAATCCTATGGTCGTGTGTTTTGTGCCTCAGGATTCCCTGAACTCCAAACCCCGATGTACCGATACTCTGATGCACGTGTCGGTTGACTTATCCAATGGTCCCATCACCTTATCGGGACTTCGAAATTCGTGGGATCACGAATCCTAATGCTCAAGGTTTTGGGTCTTGCCTTTTCCCGATCCCCGATACTGTGCCACCTGTCCTCCACTAACCCTGTTGTGGCCCACACTATCCTGTGACTTGTCTGGATATCACGTATCGCGATTCCACGATGCAAGAATACCCTATCCTTGAAATCTCCTATGCTCCGATCCCCGACTCCTTAGGATCTCCTAACACGCGTCCCAAACAATGGACAGTTCTGGGCTCGTCGGGATATCGCAGATCGCGATATCGCAATTCTCGTTGCAACAACTTGAAGCTTCGACTCGCAAATCCCCGATATGTGATGTCACGTGTAGATATTATGGTCCTTATGACTCGGGATCAACGACTCTGCCCCTACTGAGCTTCAAACCTCTTCCACACTTACACTGTAACCTCCCTGCACCTCTTTGAGATCCAACGGCTCATGGAACTTCGTGAAATCTCCTTGGAAATTTTATCCGTTCGTTCTCCTTTTCTTAACCCACCAAAATGACGATGGGTTCTTCCACAAAACTTGTCTGCCTGCTCACTAACTAGTGACGCTTCTTGCAAGCCTTCCAGGCACAACCCATCTGCGCTTCCTTCAATGATTTCTCAAGGTTCTATACCTCCTGAGCTTGTTCACAACTCTCAAGCCTTTCAGAAATATTCTTGCTCACACTCCTTGCGGCAAACCTTCAACGACATCTAAGTGTTGAAGTCTCTCGAATCTGCACACTCCTTGCAGCAGCAGTCTTTAGTACTTCACTCAGGTTCGCAACCGTGAGACTTTTACCTGGCCTGCGCACTCCTTGCATGACACTGTGCCTAACTACATCTTCGAGGAAATGAGAACAAAATCTATCTCTAATTGAACCCTTCTGTCAACGCACTCCTTGCGGACAATTCGACTGCACTCCTTGCAGGAATCCTCTAGCTCAATTAGAGAAACAATTGAAACTCATTCACTCTTCCTTTCAAACTTCAATTCAACCATGAAATCACATACACAACATATAAAAGCAAATGTATGATAGGAAGAAAACATTCATGAGCATAACATCAATACACAGAGAAACAACACAAACCATGAATTTGAATCAAAGCTTTCTTCTATTAATTCAAATGCCTATACATGGGTGTTCTTCATACAGCTCTCTGCTTGCTCTCTCTTCCTGAATTATGAATAATGTTACAATACATAATGAGGGTGTCTATATCCGTTTTCCCTCTACTTTCTCAGACTGTCTAATCTATGAATTAAATTCCTATCTACCTACATTAACTATCTTAAATGTCGTCTATCTACTAAAGGACGAGAGCTATCCGCTCAAGGTCCATTTACAATATACAAAGGCGCTTCTTCTTAAATGACTCATTTAAGATTTGTGCTACAGTCCCAAATCATTTTCAAAATTTTTGTTGGCTTGTCCAGCTGTCCTTCCACTTCTGCGTTGGCTCGCTTGATGAGTTGGCGATGCTCCTGCATCATACTCCCTTGCTCGAAATATTTCATGGGCTCCTGCCCATGAGCTCCTGCACGGTTTGTCCATGCTTATGTATTTCTTCTTCGCTCTCCCATCTGGCATCTTCCACTAGATGATTTTTCGACTTGACCAGATACTCGAAGTATTACTTTCGTCTGGTCTTCCTGCTCACTCTCTTGTCCAGTATGCACTCCATCTGCGGCTTTTCTGCAACTGGAAATTGTTTCGTCCATTGAATCAATAGCTGCTTGTCTGTAGTCTCTGCTTCTCCAGCTCTGTACAGGTATAAATATGCGACGTTGAATATCGGAGATACCCCAATCCCATTCGGTAACTCAATCTCATAAGCATTTTCTCTGAATTTTCTCAAGACCTTGCATGGTCTGATTTTCTTCATTTTCAATTTATTGTATGTTCCCTTCGAGAACCTTTATTTTCTCAAATGTGACAAAACCAGATCACTAACTTCAAACTGAAGTTGTCTCCAATGTTGATCTGCTCTATGCTTATAATCACGATTTTAATCTAACAACCGCTGCTTCACTTGAATGTGAAGTTCCTTCATCGCCACAACAAATTCTCTTGCACTAGCGCTGCTAGTAGTAGTATGTTATGAATCCCTCTGTTCAGAAAATCCTCTTGGCTGCATGCCATACACAATCTGAAATGGACTTCTTCCTGTACTCCAATTTACTGAATCATTGTATGCGAATTCTGCTTGTGACAATATGCTATCCCAGCTGCTATGGTGCTCTATCACCAAGCTTCTCAGCAAGTCTCCCAAACTTCTGTTCACCACCTCTATTTTCCCATCCATCTGCAGATGATAAGCTGAACTAAATGATAAGTTAGTCCCCATCTTCTTCCATAAGGTCCTCCAAAAATTCCCTATGAATTTAGTGTCTCTGTCTAAAACTATTCTTTTCGGCAACCCATGAAGTCGAACGACCTCCTTGAAAAACAGATTTGTGATGTGAGTCGCAT
This sequence comes from Picea sitchensis, assembly GCA_010110895.2. Classification (NCBI taxonomy): domain Eukaryota; kingdom Viridiplantae; phylum Streptophyta; class Pinopsida; order Pinales; family Pinaceae; genus Picea; species Picea sitchensis. Next base: position 5,791 of record SNQJ01S0241549.1, read on the forward strand.
TGTTGGTCTTCTGGCATGGGATGAAGTGTGCCATCTTGTAAAACCTGTCCATGATCACAAAGACTGAATCAACTCCCCTTTGCATCCTGGGCAGCACCAATACAAAATCCATGCTTATTGCCTCCCATGGCCTCTTTGGTATGGGCAATGGTTGATAAAGTCCTGCATTCTGCTTTCTCCCCTTCGAACACTGGCAAACTCTACATCTGTCTACAAACCGCTTGACCTCTGACTGCATCCCCAGCCAAAAGTATGATTCGCTTAGCTTCGCGAATGTCTTATCATGACCAAAGTGTCCTGCTAATCCACCACTGTGTTTCTCCTTCAACAAGTTCTCCCTCATGGAGGAATTGGGAATACACAACTGATTGCCTCTGAACAACAATCCCTCCTGGATCATATAATCCATCCACGGGCTTCTGTTTCTGAGAAATGGATTCTCAGCTGCTTCATGCACCTCTCCAAACTCTGCATCACCTGCGTACCTATCCCTGACTTCAACAAATCCTAATTTCTTGACTTTGAACTCCTGCATCAACAAACATTTCCTGCTCAAAGCATCAGCCACTTTCTTAGCAGTACCTGAAATGTGTTTAATCACAAATGTGAAATTCTGCATATACTCTACCCATTTTTCATGTCTCTGATTCAAATTATCTTGTTGAGTCACAAACTGTAATGCGTGGTTATCACTATACAAAACAAATTCTTTTGGGATCAAGTAATGCCTCCACTTCTTCAGTGCTTGTATGATAGCATAAAATTCCTTATCATAAGTGGAGTATTTGAATTTTGCCTCATTCAACTTCTCGCTGAAATATGCAATTGGTCTCTCCTCCTGACTCAAGACCGCTCCTATGGAAAATCTGCTTGCATCACATTTCACATGAAATGTCTTCAAGAAATCCAGCAACACCAAAACTGGTTGTTCAATGATCTTCTGCTTCAATAGATTGAAGCTCTTCTCAGCCTCTATTGTCCAGTGAAAAGACTTATGTCATTTCTTCACTGTATCCATCATCGCTGCACTAATCCCACTAAAATTCCTGATGAATTTTCGGTAGAAACCAGCTAAACCATGAAAACTTCTCAACTCGAATACATTCCTCAGTGATGGCCAATTCTTGATCACTTCCACTTTATCCGGATCCATCCTCAATTCATTCGCTGATATGAAAAATCCTAAGTAAATGAGTTATGTCTTCATAAATGAAGATTTTCTCATGTTAATCAACAACTTCTCCTGCTGTAGCTTCTCCATCACAATGGACAAATGCTTCAGATGCTCTTCCTTTGTATTGCTGAAAATCAATATGTCATCCAGATATACGATGACAAATTTTCCGATGAAATCCTTCAGAACTTCGTTCAGTAACCTCATAAAGGTAGTTGGCGCATTCGTCAAACCAAACGGCATGACAAGCCATTCATACAAACCTTCATTTGTCTTGAATTCTATTTTCCACTCATCACCTTCCCTCATACGAATCTGGTCATATCCGCTTTTCAAATATATCTTTGAAAAATACCTTGCCCCGCTCAGGCAATCCATTAGATCATCCATTCTCGGTAATGGAAACCTGTACCTGATGGTTATCTTATTGATAGCCCTCAAGTCAGTACACATTCTCCAACCTCCATCCTTTTTTGGACTGAGTACCGTTGGAATGACACATGGACTCAAGATTTCCCTGACTAACCCTTTGTCCAACATCTCCTGGACCTGCATTTTAACCTCTTCATTTTCTTGCGGCATCAACCTATACGTGGTTTTGTTAAAAAAACTAGCCCCTGGTATGAGGTCTATATGATGACTCATACTCCTCATGGGTGGCAACGAATGAGGTAATTTATCCACCACAATGTCAGCGAACTCTTCCAGTAGTTCCTGAACGTCATCTAGCAAATCATCCACTCTTGTGCTAGTCAGAACAATTCTTGGTTTTCTGATCACAAAGAATTGTGGATCTTCTTTCTTCTTCACCTCCGTAAGAAGTTCCTTCCCGCTCATGAGAAGTACTGTGTTTTTTACTTACGGATTCACCTCCTTACCCTTTATTGGAAGCAACATATGGGTTCTCCCATTCTTCTCTAAAGTATATGTGTTCATCCTCCCGTCATGAACCATATTTCTGTCATATTGCCATGGTCTACCCAGCAATAAATGACAAACATCCATAGGAATGACATCACAGAGTACTTTATCATTATACCCTCCTATATTGAATTCAAGCAAGCATTGTTTAGTGACACTTACCTGATGTCCCTTCTGTAGCCATGAAACCTTGTATGGGCTCAGGTGATCAATTGTCTCCAGCCCCAGTTTTTCCACCATCTCGGTTGAAACAAGATTATCTATGCTATTGTTGTCCACAATAACCTTGCATACCCTATCCTTGGTTTTGCAAGTTGTTCTGAAAAGTCTGGTCCTTTGAGCTAAACTTTCCACCTCCTTCTCAAGTGTCAAAAGGACTTTTCGCATCATCAATGACCTTCCACCTTCTGCATCTTCTGCTTCAACATCCCGCCTCTGCACTTCGGTGATGTGAGCTTCTCCAATGTCCTTGTTTTTCTCTGGACACTCGAATGACCTGTGCCCATTTTTCCCACACGTGAAGCAAGTGATTACTCCACCTCTTCCTCTTCCTCTACCTCTAGTATGAGGAAAAGTGTTTGCGTCAGTATAATCTCCTCTCTGTTCATTATGCTGCCCCCGTTGTTCAATGTATGACCCTCACTGTGAGGTCCCACCTCTCTCTGCACGAGTCTGAGGTTTCTTCCATTCCTCCTTGGGCTTCTAGTACTTTTCCTGGGCAACTAACTTGCCTCTGGGTTGGCTTCTGCCTTGACCTCGCTATCCTTTCTTATGGCTCATCTTCTCTTCATCTTTCAAAGCCATCTTATAAGCATCCTCCACCGTCTTGATGGTAACCATGCTCATCTCATCCTAGATATCATATCTCAGGCCATTCATATACCTGGCAACCTTCTCTTCATCACTCTCCCGATGACCTACCCTAATGTTCAGTCGATAGAATTCCTCCGTATATTCTTTCACTATCATCAGCTTCTGTCTCAGGTTCTGCATCCTCCTGAACAAAGTGATTTGATAGTCTCTTGGGATGAACTTTGCCTTTATCTTCGCAATCATTCGATCCAAACTCTTGATCTTCTGCTTGCCTTTGTAGCGTCTATCTGCTTGTAGCTCATCCCACCATAATTCTACATGTCTTTTCAAGCGTGTGATAGCATGTCTGACCTTCTTATCCTCTTCAATATCTTCATAATCAAAGTAGGTGTCAAGAGCTTGGATCCAATCCAGAACCTCTTCTGCATCTAGATTTCCCTCCTAAACTGGAATGTTCATCTTTGCTTTTGCACCCATCTTGGAAATATCTTTTATTAGTCGTTCATTCGTTGCATCCTCAGCTGCGACTTCCTCTTCACATTCATCCTTGACTTCACTGTCGGAATAACTCATATCCCCTGCACTAGCTGTGCGTCTTTGCGTTGTCTCCATGTCCTCAAGTCTTGCTCGAAGATCATGCATTTGCCTTTCCATTTCTGGATTTTCTACCTGCCTACCTCTTCTCCGCACCTCCCTATCCTATGGATCAGGTGATTTCCTTTCTCTCCTGGGTGGCATGGCGAATTTCTTCTTCTTCTCTGCTACAGAAAGCAAAGAGTCTTTCTGAGCTCTGATACCAAACCTGATGCAGCCGCACCCGCAGGCACGCCCGCTCCCTCAGGATATTCTTCCACTCACGGCCCGAAGAACTCAAATGTTCCTCTAATTCCCTATCAGTAATTTTCCTTACCCACAACAACTCTTCAAAAGATCTCCCTTTGTGATCAGGAAATCGGACTTCACGATTTCACGAATCCTATGGTCGCATGTTTTGTGCCTCACGATTCCCCGAACTCTGAAACCCGATGTACCGATACTTCGATGAACGTGTCGATTGACTTATCCAATGGTCCCGTCACCTTATTGAGACTTAATAATTTGCGGGATCGCGAATCCTAATGCTCAAGGTTTTGGGTCTTACCTTTTCTCGATCCCCGATACTGTGCCACCTGTCCTCCACTAACCCTGTTGTGGCCCACACTATCCTGTGACTTGTTGGGATATCGCGTATCGCGATTCCACGATGCAAGAATACATTGTCCCTGAAATATCTAATGCTCTAATCCCTGACTCCTTGGGATCTCCTAACACGCGTCCCAAACAATGGACGGTTCTGGGCTCATCGGGATATCGCGGATCGCGATATCACAATTCTCGTTGCAACAACTTGAAGCTTCGACTCACGAATCCCAAATATGCGATGTCACGTGTAGATCTGATGGTCCTTATGACTCAGGATCGACGTCTCTGCCCCTCCTGAGCTTTGAACCTCTTCCACACTTACACTGTAACCTCCCTGTACCTCCGTGAGATCCAATGGCTCACAAAACTTCGCAAAATCTCCTTGGAAATTTTGTCCATCGAACAATTCGACTGCACTCCTTGCAGGAATCCTCTAGCTCAATTAGAGAAACAATTGAAACTCATTCACTCTTCCTTTTAGACTTCAATTCAACCATGAAATCGCATACACAGCATATAAAAGCAAATGTATGACAGGAAGCAAACATTCATGAGCATAACATCAATACACAGAGAAACAACACAAACCATGAATTTGAATCAAAGCTTTCTTCTATTAATTCAAATGCCTGTACATGGGTGTTCTTCATACATCTCTTTTCTTTCTCTCTCTTCCTGAATTCTGAATAATGTTACAATACACAATGAGGGTGTCTATATCCGTTTTTCCTCTTCCTTCTAAGACTGTCTAATCTATGAATTAAATTCCTATCTACCTACATTTACTATCTTAAATGTCGTCTATCTACTAAAGGACGAGAGTTGTCCACTCAAGGTCCATTTACAATATACAAAGGCGCTTCTTCTTAAATGACTCATTTAATATTTGCGCAACAGTCCCCAAGCATTTTCAAAATTTGTGCTGGCTTGTCCAGCTGTCCTTCTGCTTCCGCGCTGGTGCACTTGATGAGTTGGCGATGCTCCTGCATCACTACATCTCTCCAGGGTGACCGTGGAAAGCCATCCACTATGCCTCAACAGGTAAATGTTAAATACAGTAACAACTTATTATTACAACAACTAAATTTCTGAAATTTCATTATTTTGTTTCTGATATTACTCCAATATTTCATTTTTTAAATGTTACAGGTGAATTTCATAACTTTTGTTGATTGATTTATTGTGTCAACTTTTGTCCAGGGTGACCGTGTCCGAGTTTCACCCACTACATCTCTCCAGGGTGACCGTGGAAAGGCACCGACAATGCCTCACCAGGTAAATGTTAAATACATTAACAACTTATGACTACAACAACTAAATTTCTAAAATTGCATTATTTTTTTTCTGATATTACTCCAATATTTCATTTTTTAAATGTTATAGATGAATTTCATAACTTTTTTTGATTGATTTATTGTGTCAACTTCTATCCAGGGTGACCATGTCAAAGTTTCACCCGCTACATCTCTCTAGGGTGACCATGGAAAGGCACCCACAGTGCCTCACCTGGTAAATGTTAAATACAGTAACAACTAAAGACTACATCAACTAAATTTCTGAAATTTCATTATTTTTTTTTCTGATATTACTCCAATATTTCATTCTTTTAATGTTACAGGTGAATTTCATAGCTTTTATTGATTGATTTATTGTGTCAACTTTTGTCCAGGGTGACCGTGTTTGAGTTTCACCTGCTACATCTCTCCAGGGTGACTGTGGAAAGGCACATGTAATGCCTCACCAAGTAAATGTTAAATACAGTAGCAACTTATGACTACAACAACTAAATTTATGAAATTTTGTTATTGTTTTTCTGATATTACTGCAATATTTCATTTTATTAATGTTAGAGGTGAATTTCATAACTTTTGTTGATTGATTTATTGTGTCAACATATGTCCATGCTCCCACAAAGGATATTGATGAGGATGAAATATATAATTCGACAAACCCAATGACAACTATAACGAAGGCCTTGAAGAAGGCTAACATGGAATATCTAGGTTTGATTAGCAAAAGTCCCCTGACACAGGAGGAAAGGGAAAGAATTGTAGAGCTAGAAACTACAATAACTAATTTTGGGGTAAGTAGCATCTCTACATATTTTTATTAGCTGTGACAATTTCATATCCATTTTTTAGTTTTATATTTTGTATATGATCTGATAAAGAAACGTTTTTTGTTCGTAGGTGTTTTTAAACCTTGTGCATGTGGAACCTGTCGATCTTGCAACTGCTATATGTATCAATGAGGGTCCAATGCAAAAAAGGTCGACATAGAAAAGTGCAAGTGAGGTTTTTTAAGCCTCCTGAGGTTCCCCTAAAATCCATTGATGAGCGGGACGATTTTGACCGGAATGACATGCCAGAGCATGATGAGCCGGAGCCTGGGACTCCACATGATACTCTAGAGAGGAACATAGTGTAGGTGCACATGGAGAAGAATGAATTAAAATCACTAGATCACTAGATGTGACCTTTCTGTTGGATGACGCATGTGTTCTAATAAAGATTCAAAAGATTGTAGGTAATTGTCCCATTAATTGATTCATTTTTTTCATGAAATTGAATTGGACATTTGTTGACATTATTAATTGATTAATGGATAAAACGTTACTATAGGAAACAATGTTTTCTATAGAAACTTACATGAAAAAGCATTGGAGTTGTTTGGCCCCACCATTCTCACATGGTGGAATGACCAAGATAGCAAAAAGAAATATGATTTGATAGATCACATGGTAAAATTGTTTGACAACACTTTAAAAAAGAAAGTGGTTACAAAGTTGGCTAGCGAGAATTTAAAATACACCAGGGCCCAATATAGGGATAAATTGCAAATAGACCTCAAGCACATGCGTGCTCCCATGGTTCATGAGAAAGAGTGGAAGGCACTAATAGAGGATGAAAAGGAGAACTTGTTTAAAAAACAAGGACAACAACTATGATCTGGTCAAGAAATGTACAACACATGTCATATTATCAGTGAAATATGAACATTTATGTTTTTCTTTCCTGTTTTAAGTAACAATTCCGATATCTAATTGTTTTCAAAAATTCCATATGTTGGCTACTAGACACATCCAAAGCAACAAAGGCCAGAGTGGAAAAACAAAACTAGCATAAACTAGACTAGGGTGGCTACGGAAAAATCAAAGCCCGAATACTAATATTTAAATGATTAATTGTGGTTAATATTCATTTAACAGTAGCGAACAAATATATGTTTTTGTTATTGGTATTTTTAATGGTGTTATGCATTGCGGTTAAATATGTTAGACACTGCTGCCACCGAGGAGGACCTGAAGCTTGGTTACAAGCATGGTTTTAAAAGTGTGATTGAATATAGAAAAATCATGGTCCAAACTCTTTTCTCCCCAGCCACGCAGGTAAATCAAATGAATAAGGAAACTGCAGTAGCATGTTTGTAAAGTCTATTCATATTTTATTATATCACCCTTAACTAAGTATTTATGTTTGTTTTCAAGAAACAATGCTATTGCAGTAGTGAATCAAGCAATATTCAACAAACACCACATCATACAAGGGTCCACATGTCAAATGATAGTGTAGAGAAAAGTACCCATTCCAGTATGTATGCTTCAGAATTAGAAAGATTTA